>JAWQUT010000856.1:55775-73896 GCA_033807755.1 Ellobium chinense
GCGTGGCAAAAAAAAAACAAACAACTCAGGAAGTCGTGCACGGAAGAGATCTTGCGTAAAAAGTTCCTCCCTTTGTGTTGCCTTTGGATGCATTGAACTGAGGCTATGGGAGCACCGAATCTGTGAGACAATGTATAGGCTCTCAGATTATCGGCGAAGAAACTATCTAACGTTGACAAACTTGTATTGCAAATGCTTATAAATGGCTCATAAGTGAAAAAAGACGGAGGTGATGTTTGAACATTTTAGAAAACCTTAAAGATTATTTTAATTGTATTAGGCAAGTAGATAACATGTTGGTAATCTTAGTTTTAAAGAGCACATGGACACTACGCCCCTGATATCACCTCAGTCAGCTATTTTTTTTCTTCTGTGTGAAAGTCTGCAATTGTGGCGTAACTGTGGAGTTGCAAACTCATTGATTGAGAATCAGTAGTAGAACAAGAATATCATCATCCCAGTGGCCGTAAACACAATCCTTGCCTTCATTAACGTAATGCGTTAACTTCAGTGAACACCAGTCAAAGTTTTGGGAGTTTCCCGTGGTTACTGCAGTGCGTTAACTAACGTAAGGATTATGCATACAGCCGAAGGAGCGAAGTAAAATTCAGCACCCTCTTTCCTTTGCCCTTGAGAGCATCCCTCCCTATGTATCTCCATTTCAACAAGAACACAATTTTCCAACTTTCGTTTAAATTTTTTTTTCTTTTCCTGTGTGTTTGTTTTGTTTCTATCTTTTATGCCCCGCTTTCTCCTGTTACCTCCCATTCTCGCTGGATATTTTTTCCTTCCCCGTTATTTTTTTTCTCTTTCTTCTCTCTCTCTATATCTTTCTCTCTTCCCGCTCCTGTATTGGGTTACCCCCAACCCCCCGTCCCGCTCTGTTGAAAAGTGATAAAGATAGAACAAAAAAAAAAATAACACGTGTGAGCAAGACAGATTATCCTAAAGTCTGCCTGTATGTCAGCCGATAAAACTCCCTTCTTAGCTCTTAAAGAGGTCGTCAGCCAAGCTTAATGCATATTTTCTCAGCACCACGAGTGTCGAGTGTGTTCAGTGTGGGAAGTGTTTATCATAGTCAGTAGGCCTACATACTGGTGTTGCAAATTAGTTTCCTAGGTAAATATTATGGAGTTCGGAAGGAAGTTTAGAATGCCTCTAAGTCACTTGCGTCTGCAGACAGAAGGTCAGCCGGCTTATTCCGCATGTGCGGAAAAAGCAATCAGCTGTGTTTAAATGATCTCGAGCGCGTGTGAGTATACCGGTAGCCTAGACTAGAGAAGTCTACATCTCTAAATTATCAGGAAATTCGATTTCTAAGTGTGCAGTCTTGTTGCACAGTCACTGTGTTAATCAAACTGATCCACAATCTCGCATTTGTCGGTAATTGCTGAGGTTTAGACTATATTCACAGCTGACCCAACATTTATTATGCGCTGTGTATCTTATTCTTTTGATATTTTATGTCTGACCTGTTTTTTCATAGTAAACACAGCTGATTGCTGTTTCCGCACATGCGCATTAGGCCGGCTGACCTTCTGTCTACAGACGCAAGTCTCTAAGTCTAATGTTCAGCGTAGTCAGCAAATGTCTAGAGAACAAACAGTGTTTCGCCTCTTGGGAAATTATGGACTGCAGAGAATTTCGCCCGTAAAAAAAATGTTCCACATGTTACAGGTTGGTCATCATCTTTCAAATAATAATAATGCAATTTATTAGTCTCGTGCCGAGGCTAATGCTTGCTCACGCGACTTCACACTACTACTATCCGAGCAGGCCTGATCACTGTAGGACTTTCTCCTGGGGAGCATACAGTGCCGCTTCCATTTACAGGCGCTGATCACCAGCCATTCTGACAAGATCTTCCACTGCATATAGCCGGTAGGTACCCATTTTACAGACATGTGAACTGAAGGAAATGTTAATGAATTGCTTTTTCAAGGCACCTACAACATGAACGTGGGCGGAAATCGAACCCCCGACTTTTAGATCTTGAGCCCAACGCCTTAACTGCTCGGCCACGCTACTCCACTACTTGGGCCACATGCTGCTTTTTCGGCTTCGAAAATTGAAAAGTATCGCATGTCGCTTGTCAGTAACAAGGAGTGGAGATATTTTAATGACTAAAACCACCATGATTATTCAGAACAGTCCTCTTAATTTCGACATGGAGTATTGGGTGTCGTGTGTCAATATAGGAGTGCATCCGCTAGCCGCTGAAAGCACCCGGACTGTTCCGAATAGTCGGCTTGATAAGAAATACAGTATTAGATATCGTTTGTCAATATCTACAGTAGAAGGAGGTTTTAAACGCACCCTCATTATTCATATTGGTCCTCTTGATTCGATATACATAATCAGATGTCAGTATTGTATATAGCATATATAGCCACTGATCATTAAAACCATCTTGACAACGCAGAATACAGTAGTTATCTTTATTTGAAATACATCATCGGGTATGGCGGCGTGTCAATACAAGACTACATGTACTCATGTAGAGTGAGGAGCCTCCAGCCACTAAAAAGCACCTTCACTGTTCAGAGTAGTCGTCTGGATTCCAAATGCATAGACTACAGTATCGGGTATAGCAAAATTCCTTTTCCAATGCTGGAGATCACGGTTGCGTGTGCCAATATCGTGTTTTCCTCCCTTGTCCAGTATTCATAATCAGCCAGCTGGAACGCGGAAGCCTTCCTTATGTTTGTGACACTGTCACATAGAGTGGCCCGTCCGATTACTGAGATAATGGAACATTGGCTCTATAATTATTCGTGGTCCACTAAATAAAAGGTCAAGAAAAGGATAGAGAGACGTGGCTCATCGGGCACAAATTATTTATTTCCTCGAAAGAAGTAGGGAGTAAATGTGCAAACCGAAGTAATATTTAAAGTCTTAGATTACTAGTAATTGAATACGCCCAGCCTTGTACCCCAGCTTAGCGGTTACGGAAGAGAATAACCTCTCTTTCGACACCTGCCTTGTTATTTTTAGGGTCGCGTGTTTTACCTAACGGGTCGCTGTCTTCTTGCAGTTCATATGACAGTGTGTGTATCATACTGTTATGTAGAAGTGTGTTGGACGTTCTGCGTCTGTCTCAAGAGAGGCGTGTTTTGATCATCGGGTAAGTATGGATAGGCCATCTCTTACTCAGTTTTATGTTCTTATTATGTGGGTGCGATTACCACGACCAGTACGGAGGCCATACGAATAGAAACACAAACTAACAGCGGTATTATGACCCTACTTACATGAATCCGAATATGATATGTTTGAACATTTTGTGTTGTGTTTACATATTATGGTGGGGCTCTCTGAACTGAATCAGACTACTGTATACGGAATTAGTTGATCATAGTTTGGAAATAGCAACCACATATTCTCTCCATTGCATTCGGCATTATTGTACCTACCAGCACCACCACCACCACCCCTGTCAATTCCATCATCATCATCATCACCCCAACCGTCAATACCACTTAACCGTCATCATTATTATTATCGTTACTATCATTACCGCCACCACCACCACAACCACAACTACCACCACTATGTGTGTCTGTAGTATACTATTAATGTCACCACCACTACCACCTTTATCATCATCATCATCGCCATCACCGCCAGCACCCATTTACTTTCATTATCACCATCACCACTATCATTACCATAATATTTCCATCATCAACATCACGACCATCATAGACACAAGTCATACCGTTATTATCATAATCGCCATCACATTTACCATTATTCATCCTCATCATAATCACCATCATCACCACTTTACCATTATCATCACTGTTGCCATCATAACAGAGTCATTACCATTATTGTCGTTACCACCACATATACCATGTGCATCCTCACCATCACCACCAGCGTCAATACCACCACCGGCACTAACACGCCTTCATCATTACCACATCCTCTACTTTCATCACCTTTATTAACACCACCACTTTCACATCGTCACTCCTAAGTAATATCACCACTGACGTCAGGGGCGGATTTAGGGAGAAAGGTGCGAAGGCCCCTTCTTCAGAGTCTATTCTAAACCCATTTCCCCCCCTCTTTTTCTCTCCTTAAACAATTTCTCCGGCGCTGCCCCCTCCCCCATTACAGCGCGGGATCTTGAACTATGACCCATTCGGCCCTTCCATAAATCCGCCACTGCTACTATTAGTACTAGTACTATTGTTCCTGCTATTGCCAGGATAAATACATTTTAAACAGATTCTTTAACTGCGCAGTCGGAGCCGCTAACCTGTGGCAACATCCTGTATTACAGAAGACACCTGAGGCTGTATTTTAAAGGTGAAACAGTAGGGTATACCTGAGTTGCGATGACTTGGATGTTTTCATTCTAACCCAATGTAACTACAAGATAACAATGAAATAATATATGATGGCCTTGACAACGCGATAGGAATGCATTTGCGCATACAGAGACGGAGTTTATATTTATTTAAGAACTTGCGCACTATCGATGGTATCTCTTACAGGCGTAAGTATTACATTTGTGAATCTGTGCAGAATGCACCTTTAGTAGCGTTCAGCATGCAGAGTTAATTTAATTCTTACGATAATAAGAGATCCCATCGTTAATGCGCAAGCTGTCGTTAAACATATCGCACGACTTTTCCATGGTATATTTCAGGAATGCAAAAGACAAAAGTTTTTTGCACTAGTCCTTTGATGGTTTTAAAGCCACACGAATATCTACCTTAGTAAGATATTGAAACAAACTCCAGATTGGCAATTTCTCCATGTTTCTCAAAGTATGAATCCGTTTAGTTTTAACAGCTCTGCTTTTTAGCAGATCGGCACCGTACTGCAACACTGCAATAAGTAACATTCAGCTCAAAATCAGCTCATTAGTGTTCATAACATGAATTTTTCCATCTCCATCATGCGTTAAAATTTCAGACCTCTACGGTTAAAAAACAGTATCAGTGCAACATTCTTGTTAAAATCTACAACACTGGCTTGAAACAAACTGACGGTGGTTGTATTTTCCCTGTAATCCTGAACATTCACACGTTATAAACGAGTTGTGAATTGCTGCAGCAGTGTGCCGCAGATGGCCTTGAACGGGACTTGTGGGCCAGTTGTGGGAGGGGAGGGGTAGGGAGGAGGGGTTATTGTGACTCAAGACTCACTGAACTTTATGTAGATCATGTCACAAGAACATTATGAGCATCCAAAATTGGTCACAAAATTACTTAACATAAACTGGCATAAACTAGATTAACTGCGATAGCAATGGCGGATGTAAATAACACACAAAGCGACACTGACTGTATGCGGGCACTACATTTTATATAATATACATATATTATAATTATGCATTGGAAGGTAGTTATGTTCTGGCATGGGGCGGGAGGATGTGTGAGATGAGGTACTTGTTGTGTGTGAGTGCGCTGATTGCGTGTATGTGGTGTGGATGTGACGCTGAGAAGGATGAGTGCACCAAGAAAGAGATAGTATAAGGATTAAGGCATGTTTGTCTTTCTGTCTGTTTGTTTATGTCTGCCCGTCCGTCTGTCTGAAAGCTGTGTGTGTGTGTGTGTTTCTGACTGGCTGTACACTGTCTGTAAGTTTGTCTGTATGTATGTATGTCTGTCTGTCAGCTAGTATGTCTGTCTGCTAGTCTGTTAAAGCTGGATAAGTGTTATGATAATTATTTGCAAATGTACTTATGGTTATTATGTCACAAGTTGTTACTGAGATATCGTTCATTGGCCCTTGGCTTTCAAGCAAACAAACTAAAGTAAACTAAACTATTATACTAAGAATCGAAATATAATGTAACTATCTTAAGTTCTTCAATATGATGGTTATTAATTTACAGACTCGTCATGATACTTCTGTATCACCAGATTTTAACAAGTTTAAAAATTTAGGCATATTTAGGGTTTAGTGATAACTTTCTGGCAATGGCAGTTTTGATTTTTTGGGTTTTTTTTTTTTTTGTGTATGTGTGTGCTCCTTTGCAGATCTGGGACAACATAATATATAATGATTACAGATTAACAGATTTTATTCTCCAAAATGTCAGTGACACCATAATAATATGAACATGCAATAAATGGACAAATGACGGCAAGACAGTCACAGATAATTATTGTACAAGTGAACTTAAAAGAAAAAAAAAAAGCATACCTAATGAAGTACAGCATATTCAAATGCAAAGCAGTGTGTGTTTTATAGGAAAAATTCGGAAAGGGCACGATAAAATTTACGGAGATTTATGAGGTTTTGTACTGCAGTGGAATTAAACAAACTATTAACTTTAAATGCGTGAGGGTGAAATTCATTATCTACATCCTGTGTTATTAGCATGCTCGATAAGTTCTATTTTGATATTCAGTATTTTGGTAGCGCTTCTTTTTCCACCTAAATTTACCACGAGCGTAGATTTTAGCAGGTTCCAAAATAATAAAGTAAATCTCCATTCTTTTTTTGATATAATCTGTTTCCTTTATTACTCGCCCTGCACACTGCTCATCCGTGATTTTCATTCCATCATTCATTGGTTATTTATAATGTTACACAGAATAACTCGTGCCTCATCCTCTACAAATGCTACGATATCTGAGCAGTATCTCTCTCTCTCTCTCTCTCTCTCTCTCTCTCTCTCTCTCTCTCTCTCTCTCTCTCTCTCTCTCTCTCTCTCTCTCTCTCTCTCTCATTGTGTGTTATACGAAGTATCCACGTGTCAAGTAGAAACACTTGGACCACTTTGATATATGCCTCTTACACAGTCGAATCCGATCTGGAAATAACCTCTATGTGGCCACTTCCTGCCGTGGCTACCAAAACGCAGGCACGACCGTTTATATATATTTTCTACGAATTTTATCTTCATATGGCGACCACTTGTCCAAAGTAACAGCAGTCATCCTGACTTCAGCCCAAGGTAGTGTATAAGATTAGCAAAAACACTACAAAACAGCCGTCTCTTGACTAATCTGAAACAGCTCAGGGGCTATCCAGCGGTGCTGCAGCCAACCATTAGAGTTAAAAGGATTTCTTTTTTAGTTTGAATGAACCATTTGTCTTTTCAAAATATTGTACGGCAGCTTCAAGTTTGCGAACTCGATGAGAACTTGCGCATTAACGATGGAATCTCTTACCAGCGTAAGAATTACGTTTGTGCCTCAATGCTGAATTCACCCTTTGCCTTCAAGAGTTAGTATAAATTTTAATCTTACTAACAATTCTTACGATTTTGTTAATGCTCAAGTTGTCAGTTAACTCTGTATATTAAACATTACTCAGGATGCATTTCAGTACCTATACAATAAAGTAACTCTTTCGGTGATAAGAGATCTCAAGATTTTTAATAGTTTGTAAACTAGAGGACAAAGCTTTTACCGTAATTATATTTTGACGGACCAAAAAAAAAAAAAAAAAAGAAAACTCTTTAAGGCGACCACCAGTTTAAGACGACCTGAAGAACAAATGATGGTCACCATGTTATATAGGTTACCCTCTGTTTTACACTTTTTTTACTAAGATTATTCTATGCTATTGTTACGAGTAACAATAGTTAATGAATACAGTACATATTACCCCCTCCACACTAAAGATAGTTCTGAAGTGTGTGTTTACTTCAAAGACCAAAGTCCTGTAACTTGTAGAGTGGTTAATGACAGTCTCATTCACGACTCTCTCTTAAGTCATGTCAAAACTGACGAAATGTAGACACGAACGATACTTGGCCTACTTCAACTTTACTGCCTGACCCAACTGCCCTCGACACACTCGGCTTGTGGCAATCGTAGCACACAAATGCAGGTCATTCGTATGTAGCCCGGACAACGTAGCTACACTGGGCACAAATTTCGGATGGGCAGCCCAGACTGAGGAAATAAATGTTCATCAACTTAATAAATAGATGTATTAAGAAGGTAAGTAATCATAACAAAACAAACAAAACCGATGATGAATAGGCTACTAATGAACAGAAATCTGAAGTGATAAGAGTCTGATATCTGTGGTTCAAGTTTTCTTTTTCAAATCTTGGGGGACGTGCACGCTCGCATGTTCCATAACTATAGACTTGGGGGAAACCATAGGGTTTGTTTACATCGACAGCATGACAATGTAGTCTTTACTCAAGAGAAGTTTGTAACCCATGAAGATTTATGGGGCGGCATGAAAACGTGACAATGTTTCAAGACAAGTGACGGAGTAGGGGGAAAAACATTTGCCGTCCATGGAGTGAAATAGAAAGACACGTTCGTTGCGCATTAACTATGAAAATCTCTTACCATCTTAAGAATATCATTATTGCATCAGTGCTGCATACAGCCTTAGCAGTGTTCAATGCAGACTTAACAGAATGTTTAAGATGGTAAGAGATCCTGTCGTTAATGCGCAAGTTCTAAATCCAATTTCCACAGATTCAAGGCAACGCCAGCAATACAAAAGAGAAATGTTAAAGGTTTTTAAGGAATAACCCACATCTTAGATATCTGATTGTGTAAGCTTATAATTGACATATCGTTCGTTTTGAAGTAAATCGTTGTTTTTCATATGTACGAAGGGGTCACGTGCAGCCTTGTTATCGATACATTGAATTGTTACGTACTTAAATTTTTGAGCTTGCATAGATTTGATGGAGCCGATTGCTAGGTTTCTTGTTACTAGGTTCGACAAGCACTCTGCAAAAATGGCGGCTAGTCGACTGATAGCCAGCATTCCATACAGTATGTACGGGATGTTTTTTGGCCTCTGTCATTGAAAAGTCGGCAGATGGGTTAAAATACCTTGAGAGGGTTAACTCAACAATGTTAAGATGTTTGGAAGACTATTGCTATTTTGTATCAGGGTAACAGCAAAGTCGGACTAACACTCTACCATTGTCTTGGACTAAGAAAGTAATAGATCTACAGTTATTAAATATAAATGGAGAGAAAAGCACAACAAATATCAGTTTCAGTTTTAATTTTTGTCTATTATAGGCATATGCCAATACTGAACATCAATATACATTGAAAAATATTTACAAATTATCCATTGGCACCTCATTTCGTAACATTGTCTGTCGCACATCAGTCTTTCCATTACTATAATTCACTGAAAGAAAAATTGGAACGGGGAAGACGTTTACGTTTTTTGTTCTGTTTTGTTTGCGCACAGGTGCTTCTGTGTATTGAACGCATTACGTCCAAAAACTTAAAGCACGGCTGAATCGTATTATGAATATCAGGCATTTTCCGGAGGTCTTACATTAAAACACACAAGGGTAATATATTTTCTGAATAGTGAAAATCCACCATGTCATGTGCCACCCCCTAGCGATTGCATCCAACAACTAGGATATTATCATCAGCCGCAGTTCAAACTTCTGAACAATGATTCCGAAAGTTTTGCAAATGATCTGATTTATGGGATACGACCCTTAACGTCAACACAGGCGATTCTTCTTCGGATACTCTGCCGACTGGTCTATACAGTCATAAGCCTCCATCTCTGTCAGCTATCCACTTCAGCGGTTCTCCAGTTTTCTGTGCATCCATCCATCTTGCTAATCCATCCAGAATTTTCTTTCCTTGTCTTCCTCTGCTTCGTTCACCATTTAATTTCCCAGCTGTTACCAGTTTTATTAGTCTAACTGTCGTCTTCTCATCACATGTGCCATGAATTTTATTTGTCCTCTCCTTACTCATGAATTTCTTTTCATGATTTGTTTCCTACAAAACCTGTACATTTTATTTCCCTGTCTGTCCACGATATTTTGAGCATTGCAACCGCTGTACAACCTAAGCCTAAGAGTAAGAATTACACAATGCGCCGTCGTGCCTCATAGTGTAAGAACAATGTTTTCTCCAGGTCCTGTAGTTTGTAGAAGACATTCCCTTTTTGTCATAAATTTGAGGGGAGGAGAAGGATTTGTACACTCTGTAGAGGGATTTTAGGGTTTTTCTCAAGTAATATAAGCTTCTGAGTGCAGGAAAGAAGAGGAGATTGGCGCGCTTTCAAATGAGTTTTCACAACAGATTTTGAATTCAAGAGGTGTATGCGGCAATGCGGGGTCTACATTACGTAGAACATTGTAACAGTCCTTCGTTTATCTTTTTCTGGCGCATGAATTTTACTTCCGCGTAGACCTATCTACTTATTTATCTCAAACGTCTTTCTACGCTCATAAAGTATACATAATTAATATATCATAAAAGTACTCAAGAGATGATGAATACTGTACGTCAGCTTACCAGAGACAGAATAATAATCATGTTGTGATCCGGATGGGAACGGGAACACTAAAATAAATAATTAATAGGCTAATATTTTATATATCCGCTAAATCTCGAATTTCATATCTAAGCACTTAGCTTTCACTTTACATGCCACTTTTTACTGGAAGATATTCAGCGCGATTCCTAGTTGTGAAGCTTTGTGTACACCCCACACATTTCTTCTTCTTCTTCTTCTTCTTCTTCTTCTTCTTCTTCTTCTTCTTCTTCCTCTTCTTCTTCTTCTTCTTCTTCTTCTGGTCCTTCTTCTCATTCTTCTTCTTCTTCTTTCTCCTCCTCCTCCTCCTCCTCCTCCTCTTCCTCCTCCTCCTCTTCTTCTTCTTCTTTTCTTCTTCTTGCTCCTCTTCATCTTCTTCTTCTTATTTTATTCCTCTGAGCTGATAACTGAGCCTTGTTATGATAATTTATACCAGCGCGCAAACGACTAGAATACATGTTTGCTCCACATATTAAAATTTAGTTACACTCAGTCTACACGGGGCATAAAAGGAAACCGTTTCTTCATAAAAGAATATTACTCTTGATCATTAGAGACCGGTGGATAAGAACTTGAGTGCACAATAGTTTAGTAAATAGATAAATACTTGATTATAGTCTTTTCACATTAATATCCCCACTTTTGCCCTCCATTACTTCTAATGTTTTGCTTTGCTTTGGCAACATACCGAGTCTGTACAAATTGATAGGTTACTGCAGGAAATGGTATAGTCGATGCATGGCGGTCCCATTTAGTGTTATATAAATAATATCGTAAGATAAGTGATTTGTGGGTATTTCAATAAAACTTGATCTTGCTCTAAAAACAGTGTTAAAATGTATTTCTAGCTCTTCACTCCTCGAAGGGTTGTTTATTTAGTTTTTTGGCATATTCGGTTTTGTTATCTGTTTCTAGTTTCTAGTTACTAGTTACAAAATAGGCTGTTCCTTGTTGGATCATCTCGAAATTTGAACCTGATTGTATGGGACTTAGTCGCTACCACTTTATTCCAACAGTTTGATAATAAGTTGTTTTTATTGTTACATGTTGTGGCATGTTGAGATATGAGAAGGTATAAATTTTCTCTCATCGTTTTTGAGAGAGGAGTGTTGAAGACTGCGTGGAAGGCCCTATTTAGTAATTCATTTCCTGTTTCTCTTTTTTTGTTCAGAGGTGCAGTCACTTCATTTTACCTTCCGGATCTCTCCGAATCCGTGCATTCCACGCCCTTATTTACACATTCAACATTTATTTAAATATCAGATTATCTATTGATAAACATCTATGAATAATTGCATCTCTCTTAAATCAGAACTGGTTTTTTTTGCAAATTCCCATTGCATTTAAATTTAACGGGATCTACAGGATGTTTAAGCCAGATGACTTAAAATTTTTGGTTAACCATCGAGATGACAAGCGGTCAGAATCTTTTACTCAAGGATAAGGCACATCCATGATTCGTCATTATTCACATTGCACAAATGCTGTACTTTTCTATCTGAAAATTACCGGATAATCGGTTTTTCCTTTAATTGCAATATTTTTCCTTGCCCCCGTTGAGTTGAGATTAATCGGAGTTGGCCTGTAATAACTGTTGGCATGGAAAGCATATCGTCGACTCGGCATTTTGATTTCATGATTTCATGTGTTAAAATCCTAACGCAGTGCACCGAATAGTTTCGTGGCTGCATGCACAAATTTTGATTTACAGACTAGTGGCTATGGCTACGTTTGTTAGTTTACGTCATTTTAAGTATGCATTGACGTCATTTTGAGTATGACGGGGCCGTCCCTCGGACAGTGGACTTCGCTCATTGGCTGTATCACCCACATCATACTCAAAAATGACGTCATTTCAAACTCGAAGAAGACCTAACAAACGTAGCCCATGCATAGGGAAATGAAGCTGAGCATGAAATGAAATCAGAGCATGTGCATTAACGATGGGATCATGCGCATAAGATTGTAATCATTACATTAGTGCATTAGTGTTGAATGCATCCTTAGTAGCGTTCAACATGCAGAGTTAATGTAATTCTTACGATGGTAAGAGATCCCATCGTTAATGCGCAACTCTCAAGTAAACTCTGAAAATTGTTATATAGTTTAGTTACAAGGTTATTGCACCTAGCGACGCCATCATGAAGAAAGTGCGTATTACAGCCCCAACAATGTGCCATCGTAAATATGCCCATAAAGCAAATTACAAACCCGCTAGTTGTAACGGCAGGGATCTACCAAAACATGTTAATAATTCAGAAATCAAGGACTGATGTGGATCTAGAAAGATCTAGCTGTAGACCTTGACACAGCATGATAAAAGCCCGGCGTATAAATCTTCAGGGTGGGTCTATGAACTTTTTATCGAAATTATGAACGAAATATCACGTCTCTGGTGAGCGTTCGGCTCAGGGTTTTTATCCGTTATACATTAGCTTATTCTAGGCACTCACGCTCAGCATAACACACGCCGGGTGGAATGTAATGTATAAACGCTTTTGCTAGTTCGAACTGAGAAAGGCATTCAGAGCATACGGGAAGCAAAGAGAGAGAGAGAGAAAGAGAGAGAGAGAGAGAGGGACGAAGGATGGAGGGAGGAAAGGAACAATAGGCCCAACTGAAGAGCATGGAGTAATGGCTTCCAATGAACAATATTATTATGAAAATATTCACTTGGGTTAAAGGATGTCAGCATACCGTATCCGGACACGGCACGCGACATTGCCGGGGAATTTTAATGCCCTCTCTTTATCCCCATTATTCGGTGGATTTGACTGAACACGCTAGATCTTGAACGTCACAAGAATACTTTGATGTCATCGTATATGGGAATACAGGTTTGCCTACGTCACAGTTTGCTATTCGTGCTGCGTCCGGATCCAGTGGCCTCGTATCCTAAAGAGAAAATTAAGCTTAATGCGAGCCATGTTTATACAAAAAAACAAAAGCTACGAGTTCGTCGAGACATGATAATTAGTTTCTTTCAAGGGCGTTATAAGCACCCATATCTCCCCCCCNCTCCACCACCACGAAGCTGGGGGAGCTTGAGGATCAGGGCCCCCAAACTTTGATCAGGGCCCCATAAGTTCCTGGTGAAATCTATTTACAACAGCCAACTTTTGACAGGGACCCGTTGTTATCGGCGGGATTCTACATCCTTGTCCACCCTTTTTCTTTTTAATTGTTAAAATAGCATTATTATAACGGGCCAAAATGCCCCCACCCCCCTCTGGAAAAAAAAACGGCTTTATAGTATAAAGCCACACCCATGGCACGAGCTTTTGTATGATTAGTGTGGTTTAATAGCTGATGTTTCATGATATCGAGCCTAAAATAATCGTTTATTTGCTGCTTGCGCTTTCATTCAAAGCATATTCTTGGGTTCAGACCACCGCAGGCCTCGTTCAGTGTTTTACTTAAGCTATTGTAAATTATTTCAGCGGTAATTAGGCTATATTTTCATGTAATTTCACACGAACCGTCTAGCGCCAAAGCTGTTATATGATGCTTGTCAACGATGACCTGATATTTAAGCCGAACTATACAATCAACATGCAAATGTAGCCGTAGACAGGTCGGTGAAATGTTACCACAAGAATTTACTGTACAACTTGGCTTTCTGTTTATTGGAGAAAAAAAACAACAACTCGAAGCCCTAGTCCTTCTGCTAAACTATCCAAAGGGTCAGCGAGCTTTCATTTGTCAATTAAAATTAGACGCTAATTTAGACAGGCGTGGTAAACCATTTGACAATAGCAGTCAAACGGGTGAGATCGAGATCGCCCGTCTCCAGCAGAACAAGAAGCCCAGTATAATCTAACTGGTCTTCCTTGTCTATATATCCCCAGGTCGGAAACAAAGGGAGACGGTTATAACGGCCAATTTTGGGAAGACTCGACCATACATTTACAAAAGAATTCTACAACTGTACTATCACTATTTTTTTCTACACCTAACCTTCCTCGACCCCAAGAAAGCATACGGCCGACCCAATGCTTCTCCATCGGACGCTTTAGGCAGAGCAGCCATCTCTCAAGACTAGGCTATGTTGAGCAGGGATACGACGGGAAGCCAGGGAATACGAGAAGATCAACAAATTTCATTTCTTTCTAATAGCTACTATAAAACGGGTATCTAACGTAAAGCCAGCTTCCGAAAGAAAAAGGTTTGGGAGATCTTAGTTGTTTGTTTTTTCCTGTTGTTTATGTTTTGTTTCAGTGCTTTGGAAACCAGCAATTTGCAACACAATTTTAAAACACCCAAGATGGCTCTGCAAAGAACTCCGTCCATCAAAATTCTGTCCATTAGAAATTTTTTGACCGTCTTGGCAGTATTAATTGATGTATTCTTCACTCACAAAAATGCCATGCCTTTGATATCTGCATTGGATGATTGGAAAACAGGACGTGCATCCACGATAATACGTTCAGTTTGCTTTGTTAGGTGCCAAGTTGTCACCCTGTGTACGGAACTTCCCTCCCATACTGAGCCTTTGGTTGAGAAGGATTTCCGAATGTCTTTCACACCCGTCACAATAGAAAATTCGGAATTAGCGGGAGGAACTCCGAATGAACTCACCCCTTATTAGAACTCATGCCTACTAATACAGCCCAAACCCTCTCTTAACCCAAACCCTCTCTTAACCCTAACCTTATCCTTAATTCCAACCCTGACAGAAGCATCAGTAGAGGCGTTCCCTAATCCTAATGTACGTTGAGACAAGAATGTTATATATGAATCTCATTCGGAATTCCTCCCGAAAAGTCGCAAGGTCAAGAGCCGGGATCGAACCCATATCGTCGGCGTGGTAATCCAACGATAAACCTCTGCGCCAACGCCCACAAGTACCAGCGTCTCGTGTGACCATTTTGGTGACGTCATATTAATGAACAAACGCTCTATGAGACAAAACAAACGTTCTATTGATTACCTTATACAATGGTGTGACAGCTGATAATAGGAATTAGGACCCAAAACTCATGTCTTCTAATACAGCCTAATTCTAACGCCCGTCTAGACAGGAGCATCAGTCAAGGCGAGTCGCTAACCCTATTGATCGTTGACTGGCGCATCCGTATATTTCCGCTTCCATGTTTTTCCTTTTCTCGTCGACGTTTTTAAGTGATTATTCAGACAAGAACATGGCGACCTGTCCCAGTGCTTCTCTTCAATTCGACATCTTAAAAACAGTCTTTCGGCAAGGAGTAATGAGTTGACACTGTTTTTTTTATCATCATAATTATTTTAAATAGGATGTATAAACTGCCACGGTTAGTAAGAAAATATGTATTGCTGTTCTTTAATATGTTGGATGTGTGAAGCGTTTTCGGAATTCCTTCTTTCTTGTGTATCGCTGCCGTAACCCGAGCTCCTTCGGTGAGTCACAGGAGTTCGCTAGCTTCATTATAGACCGTCCTTTCAACGTTTTGATAGCTGTCATTTATCAGCCGTTGTGGGGAGGCAGCGATGGATAAAACAAAAACAAAAAAAAAACATCCAATTAATAATGTAACTTGAATAGGCTGTCCTAGCATTCTCTGCTTGGAAACACGTGTGCTATTTATAGGAGCAAATACCAGACGATTGATTTTCCTGTGATTGTATCCATGCAGTTCTAGGCAGAAAGCTAAAACTATGTGCTTGGGTTGGCTTAGGATAGGAGGTAGAGTTAGGGTAGAGAAAGCAAACTCTTGCAAATGCCTGGATCTAGATATTGTCTAGGAACTCTGCTACTGTATCTTCCTTAATCCTATCCCTAATCCTAACATCATCACATACTGGCTGAGTACCGGGATTTTGCCCTATTCTATTTCCTGCAATGCTCCATAGTGTCAATGCTGGGGTAAGTGTGAGGTCAATGAAACACACAATGATCAGTGAATGGAGTGACGTCACTAGGGGTGTAATAATTTATTCATGTATTCCTAAATATACACAACAAGACTAAATCCCCATTCTGCGAATGGGATCTACTTGGCTTAGTGGCGAATTATACAGGGTATACTGACAAAACTGATGAGAGCAAATGTGAATGTGAGTGAGTGTGAGTGTGTGTGTGTGTGGGTATATATGTCTATGTGTGTNTGAGAGAGAGAGAGAGGGGGGGAAAGAGAGAAAGAGAGTTGTCCTTGGACCTTGTCATTCATGGAATAAGAGTATTTATTGTGGTCGATATTCGGTGCGCCCGTTAAGCTCTATCCGTATTCGTTCGAATAAGTATATCTCTGATACCTATACTGAATATTCCTGTCGGAATTAGATCGAAAATGAATGCTTCTTAACCTGAAGAATAAAATAAACATCCGAACCTTTTTTTTTCTTGTGTAGATTTTATGCAATGGCATTCCTGAGACGAGCATGCTAGCAGTGCCAAGCGCTACTTGAAATCTCAGTCACACAGTCAGGATTAACAGAGGAGCAGAGAAAGCTCGTAGCAATGTTGCAAAGTTTCTTGTTTATTAGTTTATATATACAGACGTCATTAGATATTCGACATTTCTTTTAATCGCAACTTTTTTGGGGGCTCCCAATGGATAGCGATTAAGCGGAGTAAAGTGAATCAGATATTATATTCGTGCCATTTATTGTAAACCGGAGGTTTGTAGAAAACGGGGGTGCGTGCCAAGCGTGAGTCTCGCATTGCAGTCTAGGTGTGAGGGGTGGTGAATTTACACTGTCTGTGAGCCATAGCTTGGGTACAGTGGCGGATCTAGTGGAAGGGTCACCATTGCCCAGCCCCTCCACTTCCTCCTCCCTCCCCTCCAGGTAGTGGTCAGTTCTCTCTCTCTATCTATCTCTTTCCCTCTCTCTGGTCTCTCTGAAAGAGGAGAGGGTAAAGGGAAGCAGATGGCGCCGCCTCTCTTGCCCCTCTCCCCCCCCCCCCCCCNCTCACCCACTGGGATTTCAAGAATTCTTAGATCAGCCCCTGTTTCGGTCTTATCCCATCCGAAAGGAGAAAAGTCAATATTGTTAAATCAGGCATATAATATAGGAACATAGCAGGGACTGCAAATGGAGGGCTATTGTGTTTGTTGTATCAAGTGAAGCGATGAGAAGAGCTAGGAGGAAATTAAGCAGAGTAGCAGAGTGAGGGAGTAGAGAGGAGACGGAAAAAAACAATCAGAACAACCAGGAAGAGAGGGTATGTAAAGGAAAGAGGGAATGAGAGATGTATAAATCCAAGGAAAGAGAGAATGAATGAAGTATAAGCCCTCGCTTATCGTCGATGCATGCCATACAGCAACCCCGTAACGTACATCTGCATTAATTGTGTGTTACTGGGAAGTTGTATCATAGCAACGATACACAAGTACTCATTAACATTCTTGGTTTCTTAGATTCACCTAACTCTGAAAGAGATAAAGGAGCTCACCTTCCACGCCGATTTTCACTTCCAATCTCGGCCCAGTATTGGCTGCCAAGCTTGGCCCAACACAAATGCCGACATAGGCCAACATTGGGTCAAGATCGTGTGTTAGCTGGGAAGAAGGGGACAAAAAACAAGAATCCGAAAGAGAATGAGAACGAAAGAATAGAAGATTCAAGATTCAAGATTCAAGATTTGTTTATTTGTAGGCCTTTCCGGCCATTTCCGTACATCATACATCAATAAATCTTCAAGAACAAATATATTATTATTGAAGCCAAAACACCACATACTATGATGCACTCAGTCCCCAACCTCTCCGATCCATTTTCACTTGATTTCAGTCATTGCTCTATAACAAGAATAACATTTTCACCCACTTACACACATACCCCGATACACATATTGACACAGAATCATCCACACATACATACATACATACATACATACATACATACATACATACATACATACAGACATACACACACACACACACACACACACACACAC
>JAWQUT010000856.1:75371-119488 GCA_033807755.1 Ellobium chinense
CCCCCTTATATTTTATAAAAAATATAGATCTAAACCCTCTTCCACAGGTGATGCGTGACCTTCATGGGTCAACTGGGCTTCCTGACCTGTAAAGTTGGTTAACAACAGTTACAGTAATACTCGACCGCAGACACATCATCTCTGGTAAGTGAACGTCATGCTTTATTTACGACAGTTGATTCCGCCTTATAGCAATTCTCAGAGAGCGAGGGGAAGGTTGCGATTAAGAAGAGTTGCGATTTTGTTTTTCCAATGTTTCGTTTTTACTTGTAGGCTGGCTAGTTCAGTAAACTATTTGTGAGCGATTGGGAAGTGTGTTAGGGTCACTGCTGGTGAATACTAGGTTCGCACGTAGAAGTTAGGGAACATATTCAGGCAATAGGTATTTAAGAATTAAACTGCTGTAAAGTTAGCATTCCTGTGGTGTAGTGATAACACATTCAGATCCGCAAGCTAAGAGACCCTGGTTCCATTCCCGGTAGGGACAGGAAATTTTTCTAGTGTTAGGTTTTTTTCGGCCCATCTTTTCAAAATTGATCCTTCACAGTAATTAAATTGGTAAAATCCCTGGTGACACACGGACTTCCCTAAAATAATATGTAACATCCAATATAATTATCAAACTGAGCTCACATTCCTCCTCCTTGATAAGTAAAGAATGAATACTATTATAATAATATATGTCTTGCCACCTGGTTATACATGTCTGGGAGTAGCTTTCGTTGCTTTGCAGAATAAGAGACAGAAGAAGCCAGTAAGTATAATTTTAAAAATAACCTCAAGGTTACAGAAGCCTAATCCAATTTCCCTCTTTGAGCCCATAAACTGTTTTCTCTACTGTCACTTGCAAGAAAGGCCACAATCTCCAGGTCTTCTTTAATTATTTGCAGAATTCAATGAGCTTATTAAAAATGATGTTCAAAATATAGATCTTACAATTTGTTTTCGAGCTGCGAACCGATACATCGAAAGGTGTAAACAAGCTAACCAGTTTCCTTAACGACAAGTGCTCCGCACAGAAGGCCACACCGAAACCGAAGCGAATGACCCAAACTTCAGGTTTAATTTACAAAATCAGGAGAGAATGTAAAATAATTCGCAGGTAGGTTCACAAATCTAGGGCCCATTCTCCTCAAAGGACAGATTTTTTACTGTCTTCTTAAGGCATATAACAGCATGTTATTTTCAGCCAATTAGAAGTCTGTAACCTCAAGTACGTAAAAGCTGAAGTTCTAAAGTTGCGTACTTAACTATTACGTACGTATCTGCTACATACGGATTTGCTTATTTACTAAAGTTCTATATTAATGAGACGCAAGCTCCGTTTACCGTCTGATCAAAAACTGCACCTTGTTCGGCCTGCGTGCGATCGCCGACTGCATTTCACAGACACGTAGAGAAGTCACTCTGCCCTGTCTGTAATCCTTATCTTACCATCGGGCCACATTTATAAGTGCAAAAAAATGGATTCTGTTGCCATCAAAAATTATCTATTTAGGTGGCATCTGTGATTACACGAAGTCCACTGTAGGCTACCTTACTTCTTTTGCTGTCTCATACAAACCTTAGTATGTCAGAGCGAGAGAGCGAGAGATAGAGAGAGAGAGAGAGAGAGCGAGAAGTATTCTCAGTGAGAGAGAGAGAGAGAGAGAGAGAGAGAGAGAGAGAGAGAGAGAGAGAGAGAGAAAGAGAGAGATCCGACTACAGAGTTGAAATTAGGATTGGCTTTAGATTACATATTGTTATTATGTTCATATTTATTTTGAACGTTTCTGTTGATGAATCTGTGGTTGAATGTTCTGTAATTGAAGGTGGCGTTACTGAAGAGAGAAGATGCGTGAAAAGTGCCTCTTCAGTGTTAGATCATTCTTTCATGGCTGTTTGTTGTCTTTTGCAAGTAATAGTCCGTCGCCAGTAAATTGTCAAGACAAATGTGACTGTTGAGCGATTGTGATTTCTTGTATGTATTTGGTTCTTAAAGAAGGAACTTAAATACACTATACATATTTCTAGAGTCTTTATAGTCTACCGTATATGTTTTTATGTTGTTTTCTCATAAGAAGTGCCCTCTTTTGAAGATGTTTTAGATTTAAATGTATAAGATTAGTGAGAGATAGTCTAGGCCTGATGTAGATCTAGATCTACATGTCAGAGAGTTAGTTTGATGAGCCCGTTATGACATCATCCTTCTCGTTATCGTTGATATCGCCATTAAATTTTCTTTATTCTCCATCTTCTTCTCTTCTTCCCTTTCTTCTCCTCTCCTCCTCCTTCCTTTTTGGGGAGGGGGGGTTGACTTCATCTTCTTCTTCCCCTTCCTTTTCCCTGCCTTCTGCCACATCTTGTAATGTTGAAAATGGAAGCCACCTGGCACATTTCACCCGTCCATGCCGCTGGTGATACGGTCTAGGTCTCACATCAACATAACCTGTTGTATATAGTAACAAGGTTAATTAATGGTCCAACCCTCATCAGGGGCGAATCGAGCGAGGGATGTTGCTTGAGAGGGGATGATACTTCCTCCATCCCTTATGTGTGCAGCATTCGCAGATATACAGCACACAATATGTTTGTCCAGAAAGACCTGCTCACTTTCTATGCTTTGAGTGAAGAAATCGTGCTTTGAGTGAAGAAATCGTGAGCTCAGGCTTGCGTTTGTTGACACTGAGATTGGGGATATTATAATTATTTCATTCTAACTTTATAGTAAGTCATAGACCTGCTAGTAAACATTTTCGTCCTTTTGAAATCTTGTAAGGGCTGTACTAATCAACTTTCCTCTGTCCCACACTTGTAGATCTCAGTTACATAGCAAGTCTAGTATGAGGGTAACACTGGCCATTTTACTGTGTTTTAGTTATAGGCTTACTACTTTTTGTCAGCATGTTTCATGTTGGCAGGTGTATGCAGAGGCGAAGTAGGGTTCTTTCGGCCTGGACTTGTGAGAAAAGGAATAATATATTATAATAATATGTTTACAAGCCACAACATCGCTAAATCTCCGTTGTCATGCTATGGTTGGGTGACGAAGTGGATAGCAGAGAAAGTCTGGGTCCAAGGGGCAGCTCAAATGCTTACACAGCACATAGTATATGCTGTATATATATATAGTAGAAAAAGGCGAAATAAATTTTAGGTCTATATTTTTTTAGAATCTCCGCTTGACGGCCTCTTGTCAGTTGTAATGAAAAACTAAGTATCGACAACTCACTCTCGCTTCACTGACCCCACTGGTAAAAAACTATGTTTATCCACCCCTGCTTCCAGCATTGCAGTTATAATAATATCCCCACCCAGTAGTCCGGCTCGCTGGTTTGTTTGTTTGGAGGAAGGAAGTTGTTCCTACAGTAGTTAGTCGGGCAGGTACATCATTCAGTCTGACCCATCTCTGTAAATAAACTTTGGTGAAAAGCTTTACTATGAAGAGTCTCAGGATTCGGCAGCTTCTAGATAAAGCTAAAATATGTTGCCGTTCTGTTAAAACCTATCCCTTCTCTTCTTTAATATAGTTTCAAGTTTCTTTAATTTTAGGTTGTACGCCAGCCATTGAAAGCAGTAATAATAATAATAATAATCACTTCCAACAGTAAATTATCAACTGCAACATTAGAACAACAGCCGAAACAACACTAAAGTTGGTTCGCATGTCATCCAACCNAATACAATATGCAACGGAACAGCACATGGACATTTTAAGTACTACATTTGGACACATAGGCACATCTAAACACACATCTACCCCCCCCCTTCCCAACTACTACTATATTTCTAATGATTTAATCACAGCAATACAGCTATGTTATCTGCCACAGTACATTGGCATGTGCCCACTCCTTGCAGCGAAGGACAGGCGGGGAGTAGGTGGATAATAATATAAACACAAACGTGAATGGAAGAAAGCTGTCAGAGTCATCAATTCAATAAGAAAATGTGAATCTATCTACCAACAACTCTGTAGGCAGTTGGATGATTGAAATAAACATGCTTTATCATGTTTTGATGGATTTTCAGCGTTCCGGGAGACTTCCATCATAAGTGAGAATATCGAATGTTTTCACAAAGTGAGTATAAAATGAGGAGCAGAGAAAGATCTAAGGCATTAGTATTCTGTAATGGACCTATCTGGGCCCCATGTGCCCATATTCGAATCCCATGTACAACCCAGAAGAAACCCAATGCATACGTTAGAAAGATTACAAGAAACTGATTTCTAACAAGTTCTTACCTAGGCGAGTAAGATTTCTACGGTCAACCTTTGTGCTATAGGTAGGTCCAAGTTTAAAAGTAGACTACTGTATATTTTTAGATGCGGAAGGCTACCTGTGGATTTGACCAGGCCTTACCAATAAACGTACAAGAGTCCAGTGAGGTATGTTTAGGTCAAGAAAGATTTTTTCAACGCTTTGGTGTTAACACGCAGGTTTGTGTTATGCTCTCTCTGGTCAACACTTTCAAACTGGCCTGCACAATCATTTTGCATTAGATCTAACTGAATGTCGGAAGGTTTAACTTTACCTGAGGTTTCGGGAAGGTTCGGCGTTGAGTTTCGAGGATATTTCGAGGATAGACATCGAATTTAAAGAATTTGTCATTGAATTGTAGTGTTGGGATAGAGATAACCTGAATTATTTCTGGGTTTGAATACAACTTAATGCTGTGTTGTAGAGATAGTTTTGATGAACACTCTCATAACTGAGAGTATGGTCTTAAAGGTCTTAAATCTCTTAACCATATCACATTACCCGACTGTTTCTGAAACGCAGCTGTTTGACTTTTCAGCGGATAGTGGATATGGAAAAAAGGTATGAAAAATTGAAAAGATAGTTTTGAACGACGTATCATCTGGGAGAATTGGAGCCAAAAAAAAAAACCAACAAAATAGCACTTTATGAACTGTGCAGAGGCCTCTCTGAATGATAAGCCTTGGGTTTGAAATTTTGTGTCATTTTATAAGTGTTGTTGCCATCAGATTTGATGTCATCTCTAGATTAACTTTCAGAGAACGGTTAGTGGTCGAATGGCATTTTGTTGTACTGCTGGAAATTTGGGCCACTGATCTACCAGACTACAGAATGAATATGAGAGAAAGTGACGAGTGTCAGATGTGTGACAGTCGAGTGAAAGAAGATGTTGTGCATATTTATGTTGTTTGAATGTAATGTTGTAATATCAGATTATTTTAATGTTCGCAAAATGTGTTGTTATAATGTAATGTATTATAATGTAATGTAAATTTTCTAACTGGACGTGACGTTGGGGGCCCCGCCCAGCGTCACCCCCGATGTAAAGGGGTAGTTTTCCAAATAAATATTATAATTATTATTATTATTATTATTATTATTATTATCTACCAGACTACATAGGTTACATCGTTCGCAGAAAACATATAATGTTTCCGCGAACAATGTGGCCTACCCTTGAAGCGTTCTATACGTGTATAAGTTACGTACTGTATTTGAGTGTAACTTCCAGGTGAGCCCAACCAAAGTTGAGCGCATGTTTGACAGCTAGTCTAGTTTATTCTTTCACATTTTATCATTTTGTCTTTTTGGTACAATCACGGAATAGGACCGATCTTGTAGCTAAACCAATGACTAAATGAACTGTATTAATGCAAGAGCGGTCCTGTCCCAGGAGATAGCCGTCTTTTTCATCTATTCCGTGGTCTGCACATGATTATCCATTCACATTTCGCGGCATAGAATCCATGCGCGGGAAACGCGGAAGTGTATTTTTAGCGTCTTTTTTACGTGCTTAACTTGAAAATGACGCATAAGTCCTTCAAATTCGCAACATAAATCAGTTTTATAAATAGCTAGACTAGAGTGTCTCTTTGACTCCCAAACCTAATAAAAGGATCACTTTCATTGGAAAGTAACTTGCATACCAAGCTTGACTTACTCGCGCTGCACACAAAAAGCGGAATAGTGTTGCTCCCTTTAAAATATATCTGGACAGATTAACACCAAGTTGTGTAAACTCTTTCCAATTTTATCTCTCAGCCTCTGCATACTTTTCTGTCCCCCTCCAAAATCATTCTTACCAAAAGGGTCGTGCTCCATTTAAAAACAACAACAGCAAAAAAAAAAAAAGTCTGCCGCTGCCCTTAAACTGTTTCGTTTTTATTTTTATTTTTCGCAATTTTAAATGTCACAAGGTCATTCGTTCATTTTATCACTTCCTTCAGAGGAGCGTTTCGTTCCTCTGTGTGAAACTGAAGAATGGCTGTCCAAACATGAACAAATTCATTTCACTTTCGATATAAAGGTAGATACAGTGATAAAGGCAACTGGAAGTATAGGCAAAATCTTAGGACTCTTTTTAGATGTGCTTGGGAAAGGTTAAAAGTTGAGGTTAGAGAAGACAAAGCAGATGAGGTCTAGATCTAGTCTATGTGGCGCTTCCGGATGTGGGCCGCTTTGGTCACTTCACTATATTATAGATACATGTAAAGCACCATTTTGCCCTTTGATGTGCAAATTTGCATATCAGTTCCAAAGAGGACCGCATCGGAGTTGCACACCAACGCGTGTTCAATGTGAACATCTAAAATCTCGTGTTATATTTTCTCTTTGGTCCAAGCTTTTCCTTTTCGCTTTCTTTACCCTATCTAAACCTTTAATACCGAACCTAACGCTAGTCTAAGCACATCTATGTGGAAGACGAGGGTTGCGTTTGTTTGGTCCCTGTGGCGTAGCAAAAATGGCCGTTTTTAGCAAAGAAAGTATCAGTCTCTAGGCAAGACAAGATGGCTGCGACTTATGCGGAAGTGCAAGAAAATAATACATTGACTTGCTAATGTTTTTTTTTTTTTTGGCTCATTCACCCGCATACATACCACCATTGATTCTTGCCACATCTTCCTCCAACACACTAACGAATTTGAAATCGTAGATGATTGCCGCCATGTTGCCGATCTTTATCTTCCGGTGATGGCAGAAGACGTCACATTTCTATCAAACCTCTAGTAGGTTTGCACCCTTCTTCACATTTCTATCAAACCTCTAATAGGTTTGCACCCTTCCATACTGCGACTGGCGCTTACCACCCAAAAAATGTGCCCTGGTATTTCCATCCTTTGCTAAGAACTGTCCACAGACACAGAATACAGGGATGGCCACTTTCGCAACGCCACAGAGACCAAGCAAACGCAGCCTAGGATTTTGCTGCAATGTTGTCAACCACCTCTGTTCATTCTTTCCAAACATTCTGAGGCTTTGGGACTTACTGTTGGATGATATTAAGGCACTTAGTAGCTTAGAAAAATTTAAACATAAGAATCTCTAGATATTAACAAGGTCATAGGTGCTTTTCTCTTCTTAACCCTATCCCCAACCTTGACCCTACGCCTAACGCTGCCCCTTAAATTCTAACGCAGTCATACATTTGGAGAGTGCTAAGAAGATTTTGCCATATTATGTTTGGTGTCTCTTAATATTAATATCATTTATCTTTCTCTCTAGCCATGTTGCCATCACCAGGGACTCACTGGCTGTTCTGTGCAGCGCTACTGACCTTGGTTTCACACTCACACTGCGACTGTAAGTGACACGCGCAATGCCTGCCAAATTATCGTAAATCTCGTCGTCGTCGTCCTCCTCCTCCTCATCATCCTCATAGCCTCAGTGTTTGTTTGTTTGTTTGTTTGTTTGTTTGTTTGTTTACTTGTTTGTTTGTTTGTTTGTTTGTTTTACTTGTTTGTTTGTTTGTTTGTTTGTTTTAGACCAGAGATTGGCATTTAGAAGAGGATGGGAACATCATGAGAGAAACAGAATTGGGCACGTTTATCATGTTTGTGAAAGTTCAGTTCATGGGAAGAAAAAAAATCACACACAACAGAAGTCAGTTAAAATTCCGCTCCAGTCACTTCGGTACAAGTCAATTCATATGAACTCAGTTCATAGCAATAATATCAATTGAGTTCCACTTCAACTCAAATCTTTCATATCATCACATTCATTCCACATTCGCCTTTAGAAGTCACTTTTTGAGGTTTAGAAAAATTTAGCGCTCTCAGCCTGTTGCTCAAAAGAAAAACAATGAGGTAGTTGTGGTTACGCTTGTAAAATTGGGATACAGACTTAATAACGCCTCAAAACTCTGACAAAGAAGATAAATGGAAGATCATAGTAATATGAACAATTCAGATTATAAAAAAAAAGAAATGACTTAGGCATATGTAGAAAGAGTGTGACAAGATCGTTCATATTTGATGAATGGCATTCTGTGCTTTCGTATAGCTTCTACATGATGACGTTGGCTCTTAACCTTTGCAGATACCATGCACACCGACAGGGGCGTAATTGTTGTGAAGAGAGACACGAGGGACATAGGCGCGTCCCGTCGCGTCAAGAGGGAGACTGTGACCAGGGACACCTCAGGGTTTAACAAGAAGCAGAAAATGGAGCTTCTGATGAGCCACAATGATTATAGGAGTGGGAGGAAAGCTGCAGACATGCTCATGATGGTGGGTATACGCCCATGCTTTGCATCTGTACCTAATAGCTGCAAAGTGCCATGGAGCCAAGGCACTACCTGACCCCTTCTCCTCTTTTCCTCTTTTCCGACTGTAATAAATTAGCATAAATTAGCAATAAAGAAGTATGATGATGATGATGACGACGACGATGATGATGATGATTTCAAACTGCAACGGCTCAGTATCTAGATTTCCCCGCTCTTCTTCTTCTTGTTCTTGTTCTTCTTCTCTTTCTTCTTCTTCACTTGCGGTGCTTTTCAGGATAATCCAGTATACTTATCTACCTTGACCACCGGTCGCGGTCCTGTCAGTTTTAATAGGAAAATTCTACGCAATATTTCACTGTCGCAATCGACAAGGAACAATATTATGACCGCAATCGTGCTGAAGTTTTGTAAAACTCAGATGGACAGGAGCTTGTATATTTACGTCACAGCCTAAACAAAATCGACATTATTTTATTTTAAAAGGAATTGAAACTGCCTTTATTTTCCTTCCCCCTGACCATTTCTAAGACAACACCGCTGGAATGTTGTTATTATCATCCTCTTTACACCGGTTGGTGTAGGCGCATGCGCAAACTATCAGGACCCATCGTCAGCTAGCCTATCTCGCTTTCTGACGTCACGCAGCACGAGTAACGGTGGCGCGTGCAATGTAAAAATCCCGACATTTCTGCGATTTTTTTTTTTTACAGAAACGTCAGGCGAAAGGAAAAATGTACGCGGTTTAATGTTTATGAAAAAATAATGTGGACTTATTAGGCTGCGAAGCAAAACACAACCTATTTGTCCCTTTAACACATAAACAAACGCCTGCCCGTAATTTGTGTTCCCTGTTCAAGCAGTTTCTTTTAAACATGCTCTTTAACTTGTGTATGCCTCCTTACCTGAAGCCATCATCTCTAACAAGTCTCTTTTTTNTACACGTGAGCCACTGAACTGCCGAAAAATGTCGAAAAGAAAGCAAGCATACTCATTGGAAATCAAGTTAAAACTTATCGATGAAGTTGATGAGAAGAAGCTGTCGAAAAGTAAAATTTGCCGCAAGTACGGAATTCCCAATTCCACTCTCTCCACCATATTGGCCTGCTGAGACCAATTTCAGAAAGTCTGCGATGGTAGTTACTTCCCTTGATTTTGCACTGGAACATCTAAACCGAAATAGCGCTACGACGAAATCATATACGCGGGCCCAGTGATTACGATTTAAGTGTGTTCTACTGTATATAGATCCTTTATATCTTTATATATACTCTATATCTTATATACTTTATATATTATATAGATACTTTGCCTCCCGTCTCCAAGCTGTGGTTTTCAGTACATCAACTTTCTCTCACGCAGGCCTCTGCTATACAGCTTGGTGTCCAGTTACAAAAATGGCCAAGGAATGAAAGCATGTTTCACAGGTAGTCAGAGAGTTCAGACAGGTCAGTTAACTTTTGAAATGTCACTGCATTTATTGGAATGTAAATAAAAAAAAAAAATCTGATTTTTATTATATTTATTAAAGGATTTCAAAGACTTTGCCTTTCACCAGCATGGAACTTTGAAAGTACAGAAAGAGTACTTTCTGTTGGGTTCAAGATGTCACTTGTCTGCTTTTTATGTGCTTGGAAAATTATGGCTCTTCATTATTTTGCTATTCACATTTATATCTTTTAAATTGTCTTTGCATATTTGTGTGATGGCTTGGGAAAATAGGACACAAGTGTAATTTTATGGACCTGGACTATTTGGTATCATTGGAAAGAGAATTCATTGCCAAGTATGGACAACTTTAAATTTTCGAGATCTTTTAAAATGATTACGTTATGAAAGTCTTAAGGGGGGGTGCGCCTTCTGAAAAGGGGGTCTAGGGGTTAAAACATCAAAATTGGGCTTTTGGTATTTTTAGACATTTTGACCTCTTCTGCTATGAGAAAAATAACATTTGAGGCCAGAAACATCCGTTTTATGCCCTGAAAGGGCACCTGTAAGTGGCCATCTTAGCCTTGTATAAACGCGCTATCAAAACTTCAAATGCGTTTTTCTCAAAATGTTGTTTTTCTCCATGTTTTTCCCTAAGGCTTTTTTATTTCTGAACCGACCGACTTCAAATTTGGAATATAACTATCCCATAGAATGTGTTTCAATAAAATGCATCCTTTTTTCTAGATTTAATTCATGTTTTTGAAAAAAAAGTCGATTATCTGGTGGAAAATTGAGAAAAATACACATCCGTCAACGCACATATTTCAAAAATTTCTTACTGACATTGTATGATAAATAAACAAAAAACAAATGCATTTTATTATTTTTATAGAGCTATTTTATAAGTGTATAAAATTTGAAATGATCACATTCAAAACTCTAGGAGCCTTAGGCTTTTGAAAATAGCTCATTTTCAACACACGAAATTCAATATGGCGGCGTTGCCATGGCAACCGAACACAAAACAAAAAAAATGTCCACATTTTTCCTCTAATTTGACCATGCTGAATCTGAATTTAAAGCTTAAAAAGTCCCTAGTTCAAGCATTCACGATTTCACTCCCAGGAGGCGCACCCCCCCTTAAAATTGCAGTTACAAAGATACACACCGCCTTTTTTTCCCCCTACAAATGTTTCCCTTGTGTTGTCTCAAAAATGTGAACAACGACTTCCACCACTTGTTTAGCACAGTGACAGTTATTTCTTCCCTCCTGGTTACACAATGACATACGGCCGAATGCGTTTTCCTTCATTTTCAATTCACTTGCTGGTATTGTCATAATCATCATCTCTCTTTATATATAAGGAGAACTTTCCCTCCCTCACATCTCTCTTTATATATAAAAAGAACTTTCCCTCCCTCATTTATCACTATTCACAAAAATCTTCAAATCTCGGACAGACTGGTCCGTGGACCTGAATTTTTACCACTGCATTTGGGTGTCCCACAGTGAGTTCAAATGACTCTTATTTTTGTTTCTTCATATGATACAAGTACATATAAAACTTTTATAATCAATAGTTTGTTAGAATAATAATATTGATCTACGTACTCAAAATGCAGTACTTATTTACACTACTTTCTAATACACAATTTATATTACAAACTTCCACACACGTGAAGACTCACACACATGCACACTGTAGTAATGGCCTATACATGTGTAAGCAAAACTTCACTGTATATAATAAGATGCCAAATATCTAATCTGAGAATATGAACAAAACGTATTTTTTAATTGATGTTTAACTAAGTATACTTAAAAGCGATTGAAGGGGACTGCGTTTTGACATCTCCAGGACAAAAACAAGTATAGACTAATCACATACACGCATTACCTTCCCCTCCCCCAACTAAGAGTACCATTTGCTACATTCATGTTAAAACACAAGCTTACCTGGGAACCCAGCATTACAGAGTGTTGAAAACACACTACTGCAAAAACAGGCTGGACAAAAATTATCCCTCCATGATGCTGTGCACCTTCTTTCCAGCATTTACTTTCATGCACTGAAACTACTTTCCCATGACACATCCACATAGGCTTAATAAAAGAAATGGTGTCCTTTTGATGTATAGAAACCATGTTCACTCAATCACTACCCAGCTGCTGGACTATGGTATATCAAAAAATTTGTTTTAAACTAATCTTGGTTCCTAAATATTACCCATATACTTTATTTCTGTGGACCGATATATTCTACATTTGGAGATTTTGTGAATATGAGTGAGTGAGTGAGTGAGAGAAGGAGGGAAAGTTCTCTTTATACATTAGAATAAATTAGTTGTGAATTGTTTTTGTAGGGCTTGAAAGTGTGTGAGGTTTGTTCTGTTCAGTACAGTACCTTGTCTCTTTAGTTAGTTGCAAATGTTCTCCTGAAGAAGCCCTCATGGGTGAAAATTTGAGAATAAATTCAAGATTAACCTGTTAATGCGGTTGTAACTTTTCTTATGGATATACATTAGAATCTTGATAGCACACTCATCCTTCGGACCATGCCACAGAATGTGTGTTGTCAGAGGTTTTGTGTGTTATTCAGAATGCATTTTATAAAAATGAAAGCAGTTGGGACTTGTTGAAAGGGAGTGTGTTAAGCAAGTGAATTATGCTAAGTTAAGAACTGTTTGTTTTAACAGAGTTCCACGGTATGTAGAGATGTATTACTAGTCTATTATCCCGTTTTCTCTGTCATCAGCTGATTTTGAGCCGCGACACGTGGTGAAGTCATGGTATGACGAGATTAATTTCTTCAACTACCAAACTTTAGGATGCACCCCAGGGGAGCAGTGTGGACATTACACACAGGTCAGTTTTGTTTTTTTCTTAAGCCAGGCTGGCATCAAGAAAAATCATTTGGCAGTCTTTGTCTGGCTTACACATTATAAATGTTTTCTTACAATGATGTGTTTAAATAACTACCGAAACAAGAGCAGTGTAGATGTTACTGGATAGTTTGCCTCAGCCAAAAAAAGCAGAAATTTTACAGTCCTGAGTACTAATTTCTGGAGTTTCACCATATTTTCTTCTTCTTATCCTCACTTTTCAGGTTGTGTGGGCCTCAAGCTATGCACTAGGCTGTGGAGTCAAATACTGTGATCCCTTGCTAGGAGTTAGTTTTGGCAAGGGCTACCATGTGGTCTGCCACTATGGACCTGCGTAAGTTGAATCCCAGAATAAAATGAAAGTCAGTAAATTGCCCTCACTTCCCAGGTAAATAAGTCATTCATAAAAAAAGTCATCTCTAAAGTGATATATGTGGGTAACTGTAATGAGTTCAAATAATGTGACAACCCACTGTTTTGCAGAGATTTTCATAGGGATATCAATCTTTTGGAATATTTCGGAATTCTGGAAATTTTGTTGCCTCTGAAAAGTTTGGTGTGACAACTGAAAAACAATAATCTTAAAAAAAAAGAATTTAAGCAAAAAGGTTTCTTATACTTAAAAAACTGGGGAACTTCAAAACAAAAAATGTGGCAGTGGCAAGAACTAGATTTACTCACCCTATGTAAAGTGCAGTGTGCATGTCAGTGAGGCAGGTTTAAGCTCATATACACTAACGTTTTGTGTCAGAAGTTCAGAATACCATAACATAACATGGTTGAGTGACTGGGACACAAAGGTCTGGACCAGTATTGATCTTACCCAACCAGATTTAGCTTATGCATTTACATGTATTCAAACAGTCTCCCATCAGACAGCCTAATAGCTTAGCCACAGACTTAGTATCATTGAACACAATTTAGTGCATGCTCTGTAGAACTACTGCAGTAGTCCTGTTATGTAGGCCATGAGAGCTTTAACACATTCAATGTTGTTATGTATGTGACTTCTATAGATATTTATTAATATCTGTTCTGTGTGCTGTCCCATTGCCAATGTAATTACTCTGTTGTTCACCCACTTATCACAGTTGTGGTCTGGACTTCAGTTCAATAAACTTCTTACACTTGTCCTTTTTTTTTTTTTCAGTGGCAACTATAGAGGCCAGAAGCCTTATGCACTAGGCCAAGGCAAAGTTTGCACCAATTGCCCAAAAGAGTTCAAGTTTTGTGTGAAAAATATGTGCTGTAAGTAGTGGGCAGAAGGAGGGTGGCAGTGAGGAAGAAACAAAAGAAGTCAGCCGAATAACATTATCCTGTTAAATTAACATCGAATTTAATTGAAATGAAGGTTAGAAAAAAGCCAATCAAATATGATACGTCTACAGCGGAGCAGGATAATGTGTACACCTTGGGACTGACCAAAAGTGTACTTATTAACAGAAATATGCATTTACCATACACTTACCCTTAGAGAAGAGAAACTGGGACCAGAAAATACTGTACTCTGTATCCTGGTTTACATACTAAGCATGTCCATATTAAGTGTGTTCCACTGTAGTTTGTTAGCTTGAAGAAGTTTTGACTGTACTCCATGGCTTCCTCATGGTGTTCTCAATGAGAGTCAGTGTCACACATTTGATCTTCTAATTTTGTTTTATATAGATTTCTTAAGAAGTTGTCCTGATGCTACTCTAAATTCCAATCTTTTGCGTGTGTTTCAGCATTTCGGCCCCAAATAGGCTCCGGAGCCAGCAGAAACCAAGGGACTGGATCTCATAGTGTGGTGCTACTTGTTTTACTTCTAATTTTACATGGTGCTGCAGCATTCTGGTGTTAACCAAAGGGAAGGATGTATGCATGTCAATGTGCGGATGGACATATGTATGGTGGACAGGTAGATATTAGTGACAGTGATATATGTATGAATGTTACTGTGAATGTTAGCATGGGTAGTAAGTGTTGGCTACAATGATGTATGTGTTGATTATGTACATATGTATTTGTGTGCATGTATGATTATGTATGAATAGGCAGGTAAGTGTGTTTACACATGTGGAGATTTGACGACGCATACGTGCGTGCTATATCCTGACAAAGGTAGAAACAGTGTGACTGTGATTTGTTTATGCATAAGGAGTGTTACTGCGTACATATATTTTGATTAATTTTAAAAGACATTACTTTTCTGAAGAGCTCAACTCATGAACTGCTCAGAAAGAAGTGCCCTTCTAAATTAAACATTCAATGTTGAAAACATGTAAGCGTAAGAGAAAACCACTAATGGCTGAAAAATCCCTTGTACATACATGTCTCTGACACATAGAGAGAACACGCCGAAATGAAAATGCTAGCCAAGGTAAAGCTTACATTCCAGCTCCTTTTGTGTCATTTTAGGCTTCCTGCGCACATGACAACTTGAAGTGGTGAAACATATATACAATAGCTGGTTACCAGTGTCAAAAGAAAGGAGGTGGTGTTAACTGGTATAGACTTCATTTAATGTGGCAACATTTTACCCAAAATCTTGGTTAACCCAAACGAAAACAAAATGCCCATCCAAAGGCTTTCTTTTTTCATAATGAAATACTTTCTGTACTTTCAGTAACACAACTATTGCCCCAGTGTGAAAGGGAAAAAGAAAACATGGGAAAAAATGAACCGCTGCTAATTCAGTTATCCTCTCCCCTTGTCTGTTGGTAGTCAGGTGCATGGAAATTATGTTATATATTGCATGATCCTCAACAACATGCTGCTCAAAAGCACAATAAGCTGAACTCTATACTAGCAAATACCATAAAAACTGTCGCTTCCCCTTACATTATGCTAAAATTTCGCTGGTCTCTTCTATCTAATGTTAACAGGGTTCTATTGTATCTACACAAACACCACTTGACTGAATGACCAACTCAGCACACAGAGTGCCATTCATTTAATTGCACTTGACATCAGTATGCAACTACTGTACAAAACTATTGTTAGCGCAATTAATTTATATACATGCACAGGAGTCCTTAATCAAGCTGGCACACAAATTTGCATATGAATACAGTAGAACTCTAAAACCTTTAACCTCACATATATACTACGTGGAAAATGTAGTGCCTGTGTGTGTGTGTGACACTGGTTGCCTATCAACAGAAAGTATTGTGATGGGACAAATAGAGTACAAGACGTATAAACAGCATGTGCCCCACATAATCCTCACGCACCAGACAACCAATGGACAAAGGAAGAGTTAAATTGCTTTGGCAGCGGCTCATATTTTCTCCCCTCCGACACTTTACCTCATTCTCCAGGCATTACTTAGTGTGTAATCAGATTCCCTAAACTTGTTATTGGATTAACCATAAAATTTTACTCTGAATAAAGAGGACCCTAGTACAAGGAATTTTCTTTTCTGTTGGATTGACCAAGGTAAAGTACAGTCACGTTAAGTGAGTTCTATTGTAAATTTATGTCACAAACTCAGATACCTCTTGCGCTCATCATCTGATCAGCTCGTCCTCTTAAAATGAAGTTAGTGAGGTTCTGCTATGTACATGTATCACGTATGATTTGCTCAGTTTCAAGCAATTCCAGCACAATGTCATATCAATTAGGCTAATATCTGAAAAGTTTTGACTTCACAGTATTAGTTTTGGTTATTTCTAATAAGGGTTACTTTATTCATTAAATATACACTAGAATTGATGCTGTAAATTCAGAGCATTTCAGAAATTAGCGTTATTAATGTGGCAGGTTAAAGTGGCACTCTGCTGGATTTGCCCTTTCACCAGTAATTTGTGCTCAGAACTGAGGGAAGGTCAGACATATGCTCAAAGCTTGATTATAAATACATCCATGTTGTTGACATATAGATCCTTCGACTGGTTAGTATGTACCATTTTTTACGTTATGTGAACATAAGAATGTTAATCTGCATCATCCTGCTGCAAATGTCTATCTTCTGTTTGCATAAAATGGTGATTGTTATACCAGGTTGTATGATGATTGCGGTTTGTGCACATTTGCCTAACACACAACCCTGAGTAGCTTTCTATGCCTTGGTGTTCTGCTGTACAGAAAAATACTTAACAAATGAAGTATTCTTACCTACGCACTCGCTATGACTTATAATGTGATATTTGTGTCTATGTGATGTATGTACATATATTATAACTCTTCTATGTGATGTATGTACATATATTATAACTCTTCGACTCTATAGAATGATCATAATGTCAAACCTGATCTGACAACTACCTGAATATTTCAATGGCAAATGACTATGCAGCATTTTTACTGGGATTATAGTTTCAGCTTATGCTACCCAAACAAATTTTATTTTTGTAGAGCTATACAAGTAAGTAGCAACAGGAGATAAACGCTCTGTCAGCTGGGCTTTACCAAGCACTTTGTAGCATTTTCTTAAAATTTGATGTTTGATGAAAAGGTCTCCACAAAAGCCAAAACTCCACTTATAAAGATTACAGTTGAACCTGGTCAGGTAACCCTTGCATATCACAACCATCTGCTGCGGCAATCTGGTTTCAGGTTTTCCATGTATTTGGCCTGCATAAGGCGATAACCCTATGCAACTGTCATCACCCTTATCATAAGAACAAGGCAACCATTACAAGGGTAATTGGACACCTTGTACGGGCCATTCCGTGGTTTTGTGGCCAATCAAAGGGTTAGAAAGAGTACTTGATATTATGAATGTAAAATTTCTCTTTTCAAATTGCTATAGGATATGGCAGTGCCAAGCCTGCCACTTAATATAATAACTTTAAAAGTAGAGAAGATCCTTTTTTTTTCCAATTTTGACTGACAATTTCCTTTTTTTTTTTTTTTCAAATCTTCTTGACTGACAATTCAACCTCTATAAGATAACAACCTCATAAGAGCGATCATCTCTATATGGAATGAATGATGATTGCCTTACACAGGTTCTATTGTATATGTTTCTAGTTCAGTTCCATGACCTCTGTAAGTCTCAGGGCAGATCAAGTCCTGAAGAACTTGGATGTTATTTGGTAACTAGTGAAAGTTGCTTTTTGCTACATGGGTGCCACAGTAGACCTATGGTGTTTAAGTATAGTCTTCAGTAAGCTAAGTGGATAAGATTTCTCAGAGATATCCAGTGGGCCAAAAAGAAAAGTTCATATAATTTGAAAGTTCAGTAACTTCAAAAATTCAGATTTTATACTGTTGAAATTGGGCATGCATTAGTAGATAAGATAAGATAACTTTATTGGGCCATATTCTAAAATATATATATTAGATGGACATTGTTTGCTATTCTTCAAATTTAAAACATCTAAGGGGTATTGTTACGTTACACCTTAAAAGTTAAAAACACATGTCTCACAATAGCATCCCTTCATATCACATTCTGGCATGTATTTAACGGGGGATTTTTGTGACAAAAGTTTAGCACCTACACCAATTAAACTTGCAAAAATTATAGCTTATACCTGTCTATTAATGTGTTTAAAATATAATCTTTCTTTTTAACTATAGGAGTAATTGCACTTCAAATGAAGTATATTTTATTTTTTGGCTCACGTGGTATATTGTAGTAAATCCATTACAGTACTTGTCTGTGTTGCAGTGCTCACAATGAAGGTTTTTCTTCATCAAACAATACCAAAACAAGAACTGCACTAAATGTTTTAATTAGTTTCATATTGGGTTTTTTTGCTCCAAATATATTTTATACTGTATATAAGTCTTCTAACAGCATTCCTTTTTATTCTATTGTATTTATACTTTGACCAAATTAAAACTTGCACAAACATTGGTACTTATTCTCAATCCTTTGTTGTATGTTGAGAAATAAAATTGTTTACTTTTGTAAATTTATGTTATCTTTCAGTCAATTTACTTTGTATGACAATTAGATAATATTGTACATGCTGACAAACACCTACTATGGTGAAGATACCACCTTATTTAAAGTGCCTGCTTATGGTTCTGAGGGATAACCTCACAACAGAAAGAGAATGCTCTGATAAAAGTAAAAGACAGAAAAATAAATCTGTGCTGGGAGAAAGTTTCTGCTTCTTTAAATCTGCCATTCCATTATTGGTTTACTCAAGATGATCATTGTAATAAGAAAAGTCTTGTGTGTGAATGTGGTCTGGGGTTTTGAAATTCTGCTCTTTAATGATGTTTGGGCTGTTGAAAATCCGGCTCTTTACACATGTTGAAGTGGTATTTTTCGCCAGAATCTGATGTCCATGAATTTCCGGAGTTGTGTTGACTCGCAAAAATTGCTGCTTCCAAAAAAACATTCCATTCAAAATTTTTCAAAGAACAGCAAACAATGGGCATCTGACCTAAGACTTCTGCACTTCTATGTACTTAGGAAAACTATTACGTGGTGTTCACAAAAATTAAACTATCACAAAAAGCCATCTTCATCTTTTCACAAACACTGGATCCTTGTGAAAAAAAACAACACTTCAATAGCAACATACCTTGCTTATATCACATTATGGAGAAGAATGACTTGAACGAGAAGCAGTACTGAAACCAGACAAACACTTTTAATGAATTCTGATATTAAAAACTATGTATTTGAGTATACAGGCAACATACATCTGGATAAAACAGCTATCACCCTGGAACAGGACCACTCTTGCATTGATGCAGTTAATTTAGTCACTGGTTTAGCCACAAGATTGGTCCTATTCCGTGTTTATCCCTATAAAACAATGATCACCTCATAATTTGTACTGAACCACACAAGCAACATTTCAACTATATAAAGCAATTATTCTTCATCTACTGACTATAATCAGTTACCCTCCTATTAGTCTGTACAATGTTCAGAATGACAAACAAAAGTAATGATATTATGACAAAAACAGAACATTTTAACTCCCCCTCCATGCCATTATCATGAAGATTTACAACAAAAGGCTTTAAATTTATCACACAAAGGTGGTGTCAAAGAACACCACACAGAAAAATTCACAGTCTCACTCCTGTTAATTAAAGCAATCACTGACATCTAAACATCTCAAAAAGAAATCCCAACAGAGGACTGCATAGGGATGAGAGGAGGTGTTATGTCCCAGAATGCTAATATTAATGTTTCATCCTATCAGTGGCATGTGACACTGGGCACTGTAACCAACAATGATGTGACAATGTTATGCAGTGACTGAAAATATGTGACTATACACTTCATATCACACATCCACCTTCAGGCCTTGCCACTGAAGGATGCATGGCCCTACTTCTCATTTGTCCACATTTCTTTACTCCAATGTTCTCAAGCAAATGTCCTTTCCAGTAATTCTTATACAAACTAGACTTCCTATTCAGAATGTTGGAGAGAGCTTTTCCTTTAGGACTTTTGTTTGGTGAAGAAACAGTCAGTTTTCGAACAGCAGCACATATATGATCACAGAAGAGCTAACAGAATGCAGGGCTACATCTATTTAGGTTCTGTGAGTTGATAAAATGGGGAGCCACACCCCTTCCATAGCAAAGTCTCAACATATCAGTCTCAACATAAGCCAAGATTGCTGTGACTAATGCAGAAGAGACATGAAACAATGCAAAGACCTGCAAGTGGTGTTTGTTATACTTATGTCTTTGCCTCATTCACTACATAAAGACCACTGTTGGTTCTTGCCAAATCCTCGTCCAACACAAGGTCACAGATAAGATGTTTTATTAATAAATTTGAAAAAAGAGATGGTTGCCAACATGTTATTAGGCTTTTCCTTCCGGTTTTGTACAAAACACAACACTTCCCTAATAAATCTCTAGTAGCCAAGCATCCTTTCTCACTGGGACTGGCCACACCAACCAGAAGCATACCCTTTGCTGAGGACTGCCAAAAGAATTCAAGTAAGGGATGTGGCATCCCATTTAGTCAAACTGCAGGGATCAAACGAACACAACCAAAAACTACTCTGAACCCTGATCTCATCTTATTTCTACCCCAAGTGAGTCTGAAGCTGTGTTCTCAATCTGTTCATGAATCTCGTTGACCTCTGCCTGGGTTAAGGTCTTCTCCATGTGTCGGTAGACAATGCGATAACAGTGGCTAACCCGTCCTGTCTTTGGGTGGGTAAACTCATCTATCAGTGACACCTGAGAAGCAAAAATAATGTTTATATATTAGATGACCCATACACACTTCACTTAATTTTAATGTTGAATGACTTCAGCAGGTCAAGTTTATGCAGCTGAAATCTGGTGATATTATCTGATTCTGTTAATGCTGCAAATTTCAAATATCTAGGTGCAATAGTTATTTCAAAGCTAAAATTTCAATAACACATTTCTCACAAAGGCATACCCATTGAATGTCTGATACATTATCATCAGCACATTCCTTTTGATAATGTGTTTTTTAATTTTTTTTTGCTGTGACAAATTTATAACATATAGGTCAAAGAAACTTGCCCCAATTATACACAACAGATGAGTGCAGTTGTGTCCAAATTCCATCTCACTTTTGCCATAGCTTTTGAAGATACTGGACTTTGAATTAAGTCATTTTCTAAGGGGAGGCGGATGGGGAGGGGAGTGGGGGAGTAGCAGCATCCAGAATATTAGACATAGAGAACAGATTGATTGCCATGAGTGTCAAGGCATCAGTTTGAAAGTGAGAACTTCACTGATACAAAGCTTTGCTCACACTCCCCCTGCTATGCCTTCACTTTGTTACTTTCTCCATCTCAGCCCCTACAAATTAACTCATATTATCAGGAACCCAATGATTGAAGACTAATTATGAAATCTCTTTACAAAACAAATACTGCTTTGAACTGATTATGAAATCTCTTTACAAAACAAGTATTGCTTTAAAACATTTTGGGATTCCCAACATGACATTTTGATCAGATCACCCCTGAAAGCAAAGCAATTTTAAGCATGCTTTGTATTTCATAACAGATATGTTGCAATAAATTTATAAAATAACAAAACTTTGAGATGTCTTGCAAGATTGTTGACAGAACTATAATAATCAACCATGCTAACCAGGTAACAAGCTGAATGTGAAGAGATAAAAGTTCCAGTTTCATATCCTCCACATGCTGTTCCCAGCAAAGAAAACTTACCTGTTCCACCAGGTCCCCAGCTACAGATCGCACCAGGTCATAAAAGTCGTTGGATGTGAAGTTCTCAGGTGTCCAGAACGATATGTCATTTGTGCACTGCGGGTATTTGCTGATGGGCTGTTTAGCAGGATATAAGAGGAAAAAGATGGAAAAAATAATACTTATACTATTATGTTATCATTCAATTCAAAATAATGGTAATAATACCAGTGTCAAAAGCATTTTTGTATTGGGATTACTTCACCGCAGATATCAGCTAAATAGCTCTCCAGACTACCGTTTGTTAAAAATATTTCACTTAATCCTAGACAGCTAACTCCTATTCCTCTACAGCATGAAGGCAAGTATACTGAAGTAACCAGTTACTTGAATATAAAACACAACAACATGCAAAATTAAGTTTATTCACCAATACGGGGAGGTTAGCTTATCAAACAGTAGTATATTGACAGTGAATAAAAACCTTCCATGTGAAGCTGCAGAATGTCAGCCCATGGGGATCATTTACCTGAGTTTTTTCAGTGATAATCCCATATATTGCTAACAATGGGCACACACAAAGCACTTGGTCATCTTTCAATGGGCATAAGATGTCTAAATCAATATTTTATTAGCAAAGGGTAGCGCAGTTCATTATGAATGAACAGCAAGACCTCACAATCTGAATCTTGTGCAAAGTGCTTGAAAAATCCACACTCGTTGAAATGAAATTCCAAGTTTCATGTCTTGCTTATCAAAGTTTACTCATGAACTCATACACCTTTAAAACTCTAAATTACGGACAGGTCTCTTTGAATTTCAGTTACTAAATTTGACTTTCAAGCCTGTATGTTGCTGAAACTTGGCTAAATCAGACTGTGCTACTATAGACAGATCCAACAGCAGATTCAGGCTAAATCATAAATGACCCTCACCTTGTAAGTTATATCCGCATGGCAATCTTTGTTCTCAAACTGATGCAAGAAGCCAGAGTCGCGGCTCCAGAATAGACGAATGTCAGGAATGGAGTACAGTTTCATGGCAAGTCTCTCCAGTCCCAGACCAAAGGCCCAGCCCACTTTGTCAGAGGCTCCAGCTGGAAATTACACCAATGCAGAATTAATATACACTCAACACAAAACATACTATGATATTCACAGGACAATAAAAATTGTTCAGAATTAACATATTCATGATATTCATATTATTCCATCAACTACTTTGGTACCCCATCACCTCAGTTTACATGTGTCATATGGTATCTGATATGATTCTGGGACTCTGTGAAGGTGTACTTGGGTTAATGCTACGGACAGGCTTGTTACTGCAAGGAACTAGGTTGAGGAAGAGCAAGCACCCTCGCAAGAGTCCTTGGACAACATCTAGGAACCCTGTCCCTTTTCCCCAACCTTGCTCCTACCCTAAACTGCTATTCAACCTGACACAAGCACACTCTGAAAGAGTACAAGCACTATAATAAATGGACGAATGACACTTGTAAATGGGGGTGACCAGCTGCAAATGCATCAGAAAAGGTCTAGTTTGTTTTGTTTTTGTTTTTTTCAAGTAAAACTAAAGTGTTCAGTGTGAGTTGAAGAAGCTCACCAGGAGAAAGTCCTGTACAAGCTGCAAAGTTTTGTTTTTACTTTCAATGATGGGCCACACCACTTGCTTGCAAGCTTAAACTGTAGTGTAAGATGACTGGAATAGGTCTAACAGTTTGAAAATACATTCAGAATTGTGCCATTACACAATCAAAAGAGGAGCTGTACCAGAATCAACAAGCCTCTGTTCCATGACTCCACAGCCCAGCATCTCCACCCACTCCCCCTTGTGGAAAATCTCCAGCTCCCAGGATGGGTGGGTAAAAGGGAAGTATGCATCAACCCACTGCATCTGTAGATCTGATGTCAGAATGTGAAAGAAACAAACTATGGATGAGATATAAATTCATATTTTTACCAAGGTCATTAGTGAACCTTAGAATGCGATTCAGCAATACATGCCATGTGAGCATCTTGTCACAAAAATCTAAATATGCAAATAAAAATGCATATATAAGAGTAAAAGGTAAAACTACAATGTATCAAGTTTAATGTCAGACTGTTGATATACTGTTGACAAATGACAGATTATTATAGCAATCACAGAGCAAATTTCCTCCTCCTTTCACTGCCCCCACACCCACCCCAGTCCCTATTTCAAAGAATGAATGGATGATGCTCTTGATGCTCCAAGCTTATCATTTTACTATTTATCATTTATTGTGTTCTTTGTATAGTTTATCTGATTTCTTTCCTCTGCTGGCAATGAGCATACTCTTTTCTCATCCATTCTCAAACAAGAAACAAACAGCAAAACATGTGTGACAGTGTCATTTAAACATTACATTCAATGTTTTAACCTTGCTCTATTATAAGAAGACAACCTATGCTTGTTGTTTCCTTGTGAATGCAGTATAATGCATACCTTGACCAAACAAAGCTTTCATAAGCCCCTCCAAGCACATCTTCAGATCATGTTCTACCATCTTGGAAGTCTCCTGCGTGTGAGTTTCTTGTTTGCCAACTTCTCTTACACCTTGTTCAAACAGTGACACACTGGAAGGATCTGATACTCTGGAGAACAACTGAACAAAAGATAGGCATAAATGATGGAGCAAGGGCCTAAACAAATGTTTCTTTACTTTGAAATCAGAGATCTTATCTATGAACAAAGAGAACAAGCTAAAGTTGAAAAAAAAGAACAAACTAAAACACAATCTGTCACTGACATGATCTTTCAAACCCTATCATTTATGGTATACAACGGTAATCTTTCTAAATCATGTATACTCAAACCACTCAACCTCAAACATCCTGTACTCTAATCCAGACTCCTTATTTGTCTCAGGTTTTGCTCATGAACTCAAAAACCTCACAGTAACAAGCTTGAAATAAATTACTGTTTCCCTGGAACAGAGGGTTACATACATGGCACTGCAGTCAACTCTTATTAAATCTGGAACTCCTGGAAGTTTCATAGGGAATATGATGCTTCAGCCTACAGCTTGATATAGGGTTAGGGATAGGTTACAGCGCTCAGTACAGTTGAGGGATTAGACATTCTCATTGTCTAGGAACTCTCCCAGGTGTGCTTTCCTTTTCCTAATCCTGCCCCTAACCCTAAAATTAGCACTAAATGGGAATGTCGTATAATATTATCCCTAAAGAAAGTCAAAAAGTCAGATGAACATTACCTAAGTATGCTTTAAGTTAAGATTTAGATTTATGCATGATTAAACTAATTAGAGAGCAATATCATAAGAGTTTACGAAGCGCTGATGCTAATGATTAGGGCCAGCAGTCAAACCTATGAAGTCTGGCACATTTCATAAAGCAAGTTGAGAAGCTGACATATCTCTGAATTTACACAAGCTTATAGGTGGAAGGGATAGCTTGCTGTGTTCATAGATGAAACTTTCTGTTCATGTTCATGAAGTCCCTCAGTACTTTCATAAAATGTTTTATTCCTTAAGACCAACACTTTGAAACAAATACTCACCTCAAAATCAGAAAACAAGCGAACCCCTTCCATCTGATGGAACACAGGATAATGGGTGGAATCAATTTCATCTCGTCTATACACATCTCCAACTGCTATGAATGTATCCAGTCCTGATCTGATCAGATCTCGCTGATGGGCCGACGTGTGAGCACGAAGCATGTACTCTGAGTTGATGTAGTAAGTATCTGATGGAGAGCGGCTGACGTGGTCAGCAGGAACCAGTAAACTGTCAAAATTCTGCTCATGTGTCACAACAGGGCAAAGACTGTCATAAGATGAAAAAATTGGATTTCCCCTCCGCAGGTATGAGCGGTAGAAATAGGATTCTATTCGTTTGTAAATGAGATGCAATGGATGGCCAGGAGTGTTGTGAAGGTTTCTGCCCACTTTACTGATAACAGATGGGGTGATATTTGTCAGGTGATCAGTGGGATAAGATTTCCCAAGAATTTCCACAGAGTCTCCAAACTCATGCTGCAGTTTCTTCTGGGAGGAATGGCACACAGAACTGCTATGGAAGAAGGCATAGGTAGTTTTTGCTCTTGAAATGTTGGTTAGTGAGTGACGCACCCATCTCAACACCAGATTTTTCACAACAACCATTGTGGAGAGGCACCTAGGAAATTCTGCAAGAAAATAGTCCAAAGGTAATCTTCAAGTACAAGATTATATATATAAGATTGTTGCCTGGATACGACAACTCTCTCTATCTCCATAATTTGTATCCCAATTTCTTTATGCATGATTTCATGAAGTCTTTACATGCACATTATTATGATAAAATTATATGGCTAACCACCAAACAGTTCTAGGCTGCACAAGCTCTGGGTTTGGTACAAGGGTGACCATGTATTAAGAACTGAAACAGTGTTTACACTCTCTTATCAAATTTGAAAATTGTGAGTGACAGGGTTATTGCACCAGGGCACCAAGATAAAAATTTAATTATCCAATGTCCTAAAGGCACAATGCTTTTTCTTCAAGGTCCAAAGGTAAGTGCATCTATAGTCTAGAGGAATCATGATCCACCACCCTTTAGTCTACACAAGCGGTATCACCTTTTTGTTCCAGATTTCTAAACTTTCTTTTCTTTCCGACTTTAGATCATATAATGGCAAGTGCTTTGGTTCCCTCCACTACCCTCTTTTCCCATTCCTTTACTTTAAAATTTATGTGATACTGATGAAGAAGAGACCTTGTTAGTCCTGTTGAATAGTGATTTGATTTATACCCTCAAATCAACTCCTGAGGCTGACAAGAGATATGCATAAATCTGAAGCTTTCTACCAAGCAACATAAGTGCTGTCTCATCTGCCCTGATAGCAAGGTCGTCATTTGGCAAAACTACACCACAGTGAGACAGTAACAAACAGCACTTAACAAGAGGATAAGTCTAGGCTTCCTAACATCAAAAGGGATTTTAGTCTATCATTACAATGGTTAATTTCAGTACAAGTTCAGTGAATGATAAATACCCAACCTGCATCTGGTGCCCGCATTCATTTTAATTACATGTAAATGTGACTGTGATTCACAGTAGTAGGTTCAGCATCAATATTTCTTAACCCAAGCAAATAACTATCAGAACTGATTTTATCGAAAGAGAAAGACACGACTTTCTGAACCTTTATTTTTTTTATAGAGATGCCCTCTCATTAATTGATATTCTTTTATGCTTACAACCAACAATGCTTTTAGTTTAGGCTGCTGTCTGCATGAAAAGGAACGGATTCCTGGCGATTATTGCGACCTACAACAGTACAATCAGTATGAGTGACAACCGCTTCAACCTTCTAATTCTATCTAGACTAGGCTTCTACTAAGCCTTTAATGAGTTTAAGGTCTCGCCAATTAAAGACTTAAGCGTAGATCATCTTTCCGGCGCTAGTCTAGATCTTGATCTCTAGGACTAAAGGTCCAAACTAACAAGGCCTGCAATCTAGACCCAACCTTAGGCAAGGATGTATGTGAGCATTTCCTATGGCAGAGACTTCGAGATCTATTCTAAATTAACGTGTTTTGCTATCCACAAGTTGCTATCTTTCAACGGAAGTCTGAAATCGAAAGTTGAAATAACCTGCCTCATTTCTTATCCATTTTTTTTTTTTTTGGTAAACACATTAAATTTAAATAATGGTCTATGTCAATATCATTATGAAATCAATATATTAAGAGTTTAATTTATTCACATCTGTGAAGAAGGAAAGTTATTGTCATCGTCATAGTTCATTTATGTACTTAAAGGAAGACGGGAAAAGACATTCCAATCCAGGTGTCATTGGGAATTCAAGATGGCAGCGCCCACAAGATCAGCAACTCTCTCATTGTATAAACAACTTCTAAAAGAAAGCAAGAAGCTAACAGATTACAACTTCAGGTGTTTTAGATTTTGTTCAGTATCCTAATGGTATTTCAGTGAACTGATATTAAAAGGCTAACAGTTATGATTTTGTCTGATAGTCCAGTCGCAGTCATATGAGTAGCGAGGTCATCAGATATCACTCACTTCTGTTTCGGAAGCGACCAAGGATATCGTACTACGTCGGTACGCTAGAAGTGCCTGACAACGACAGGCTGCATATCTGTAATGGATGATTGAAGAGTGTCTCATTATTATGGTTTCTGCTTTACACTAATTTTCTTCAAACTTTTGGTATTAGATCTGAATTGGTAGGAACTCAGTGGGTGGACACAGTAAAATTCTTTTAAATTATGTAGATCTAACTGTCTAACTTTCTCATTTCGGCAATGACAATTTATGTTTTTTTTTTCCACAGAACATATGCATTGCGAAGGACAAGGGATGCTTTCAGAGCCAATGCAAATGTGACAGAGGCTGCTCAGTTGCAAGTTCTTTTGAAGAAAGCAGAAGAAAATTTGCAGATGCTGAAAAGACAGGTGATTAGTGATTGCATCACCCTAACTCATTTAGATGTTTTCAGTTCTGTCATATGACCAAGGGATTATCATCCACACATTGATTTTGTTACATAGTCTGTGCATGTATGGCTGCTCTTCATTCACCAAGAGCAGCCCAACATGTACAGAGCTCAGACAATCAATCCTTTGATCACTTAACAGAACTTAAGATTTCTAGTTATCATCATGATAACCCAGCTGCAAGGGTATTATCAGCATCATCCTCACCATTACAGTCACTTTTGTACAAAAGATCTGACAGAATACAGTCACTCTAAAAACAATGTTGAATTTAATGTGACCAACATTCCATCAGTTCGAATGCAGGAGAAAGTCTGTTACTGTTAGGTGGAAATGGGACGTACCACCATCACTGTCCCGGTTATCATGCAACGAGCATTTCACAGTAAACATTTATTTTGACAGCTAAACAATGTGCAATGATACAGGGAAATAATATAAGTAGTTGTGTAGTTTGTACCACCAAACCCAACATTTGACCTCAAAACAGAGCAAATAAATAAAAATAGTGGAAATTAAACCAGGTTATATCACGCACACACACCCTCCCCCCCCCTCCCCTCACCCCTCACCTCCATTATTGACCATCACTTTGGCTTTCCCTTTCTTTCGTTAATTATTATGAAACTGATTCCATTATATCACTGACGGGTTGGGTAGACCAAGCAGTAAACTCAAACTTTTTTTACCTCTTGACAGCAGTGCACTGAACACTGATATGGTAGCCCTTGTTTAACCTAGAATTACACAACAGCACTGTAGTTATTCTTGATGCTGACACTTGATGGTGAGCATTTGTTTGTAAGCCTCTCATTCACAGCCAAAGACCGGTTTTGATGCTAGATAAAATGATCTACTTGCAATTACCATTTAAACCAATGTCACAGTGTTTTAAGTGTAGTATGTGCAACAGCACAGCACATAGCACTATGGCAGAAAGCACACGGGCATGTTGATGATACCTCCCGCCCTCCTCTCCTAGCCTGTCCTTCATCCTATCTGCTACTGACTTTGAATTCCTTTGCATTATCAAATTAGTGGTCATAGAGATGACTAAATCAGATGATTAGGTTTTTAACAGTTTTAGACAATTAATGTATGTCAGTTTGTGAACACCTTTTTTATACCATCAACTGTGTTATTACATTAGCATTGACAGAGTCCTGGGGTTGACAATGTAACAAAGTTTGATTGTACATCACAGTTTTGTCCTGAAGGTTCTTATGGAAGGATGAATACATTATGATTACTATCACAGTCATCATTACTAATTGATATATTTTAATAAGTTATTGCATAGAATGTCAAATTATTAACTTATGACAGCAAATAACTTTTCAAATTTTTTCATTTTTTCTCCTGACCTTCTTTAACTGTTACTTTTCCAGGCCTTGGTGAGTCAGCTGTTCGGCTCAGGAAAGTTGGTGATAGAATCTCAGCTTGGTGCCGTGGAAAAGAAATAAGACTACCAATAGGCTTTTTTCACAGAATGTAATTAATTATGAGCTGTACAGGAGTGAGTGTGACCGATTGATGTGGTGTGGTGCAAGATTAGTCGTACAAGCAGTTACTCATTGGCTGATCATGTCTTACCAGATTTAGGAATGTCTGTAGTAAAGGCATAGCAAATCTGTATAGTGGAAAGAAGCAACTGCTTGCTGTAAGAATGGATCAAAGACGTAATGCCAGAAAGGCATGCTGGTCTTCTTGCTCATCACCTTTAACTACTTCATAGCATTGTTAATTATAAATGTCATTATCATTCTTGTAAGTTATTGCCATGCTTAACATATTGTCAACATGAAAACTGAATACCTCAGTGAAGACCAGAGATTCATCCTGATCAAAATTCAACTAACACTTGTATTCATGCATAGTAAGATTAGGATTATTCATAACATACAGTATAAAGATTGGTTACCAGCTTTTGTGTGTGGGGTCCAAAATGCTAGTTTTCAATGTGAAAATGATTCTACAGTTATTTTCTGCACACTATTATTACTGCTGAAGCCATACTTTCTTAGGGCAGAAACTTCCAAAATTGAGATCCTCAGTGAAATTTAAGGGGGATCACGGGTGAAAATTTGATCAATTTTGCATCAAATTTTCAATTTTTCATTTTCATCAGTTTGAACATTGTAACACCCTAGAAAGTCTTGATAAAGGTCAAGTATGCATTAAACATCTCTAAGAAGATGTAAATCACTCCTAAAGAGACCCCCAGTCCTGAAAATGACAAGATTTGGAAGATTTTGACATTCATTTTCTCAAATATTTTTTTTTTGTCTAGTTTGGCTCACAAGAATCTCAACATCTCAGCAATAAATGGTCATATACCCATCAAATTTGATATGCAAGTAGACATAATATGTGTATAACAGGTACCTGGGTAGTGAAAATACATATATTTTGTGTCAGATCTGAGAAAAAAATTTTTAAGGCAATCTCCTTAATTTTGATTAAAAAAAAATCGTTATTATCTTTCAAGGCCTGCAGATTAGATAATTTCACTTTCAGGAGTAAATAAACTAACCAGGTACCTGTGAAATATACACAACTAATGATAAAGTTTGAAATAGGGCACCTAAAAGCAGCACTTTTAGAAATTTTGAGATATTCCTGCAGCTTACATAAATTCGAAATGGACACCGTTACTATGGCAACAAGTAAAAAAAATGAAAAAAAAAATCAGTATCTTTATGTTTAGTCATATCTGACCTTACTGTGAAGTTTCAGCCCTCTAGGTTAAGAAATAACAAAGTTGAAAATTTCACCCTCAATCCCCCTTAAAAGATCTTGAGTTTGGTGGCACTAGCAGATGTGAGTGGGTTAACACTGTTAGAGCTTGAAGCTTTTGAGAGGCTTTTAACCCATTTAACCTCCTAGCACCCACCAGCGCCCACTACGATACCATTTTTTTGTTACAAAAATATATCTTTAAAACTGGAAATATGGCCAGCAACATTCTGTTGGACATTTAAGGGAGGTTACTACCTAATTTCATCAGAACTATTCATTCAAAGAGCTTGTTTCTTTGTAATCATAGTTTGATTATTCCCCATGGCCTAGGATTGAATCGGTTGATCTCATAGAAGGGCCTGGGAAAGCTTTAATGACCTTAGATGGCTTATTTTTGACAGAGGTAATTCATAGAAAATAAGTGAAGACAGTATGTTTAAATGCTTATGAATCTTAATAGTCTTAATATGATAGTAAATTCTACCATTGTTTGTTTCATGTTTGCAAGAATGCCCATCTTGAATTTCTTCCTGATTCAGGATACAGGGATGGGTGATCAGATGTGATAATGTATTGTTATTTCATAACAATTCTGTACTCAAGGTTTTTGCGTGTGGGAAAGTGTAGGGATACATAAGCTGAAGTAAACCAGTATGATACCATACATTGAAAGTATTTCAATATTCAGGATTTTGTATATAAGGTGATATTAGACTGACTGTTTGAAAAAGTGGTATCTACGGCGTTGCAACTCAGTAATGATGTGCATCAGATCATATTCACAAGATTTTTGCCCCCTTTTTTTTTTTTTTTTTTGTTCCATGTTGTGATCATAGGTTGTCGTGATAATATGCTTGTGTTGAAACTGGCAATTTTTGTACTAGGCATGTTTTTTTGCAGGTGAAAGGAATGTAGTAAATGGAAAGAGAGAGAGAGGGAATTATCATGTCTGGTGAGAGAGTCAATACTGATGTAAATGGATCTTCTCATGGAGACATTGGTCAGCCATGTGAAATAAGATGAGGAAACATATGTCTGTATTAAGCATGTGTACAAAAGAGGCTAAAGTATTTGGTTTGTTATGGAAGTGATGCAGTGTTGTGTGTTTAGCTTTTGAGCGAAAATTATGTGTGAGATTTTGTGAAGAGAACATATAATGAATGTGACTGTATTTCTTGAGACTGTAAATAAATGACAATGCTTTATGAAGATTTCTCACGATATTATTCAGACTGAGGATGACCTCACATGTGACAAGCACAAATCTGACTCGGTCTGATCAAAGTTAATACTCCACACATGAAAGGAATAGTTCTTTAAAATATCGTGGGTGACCATATTGTTGTGAATCCTGACTTATATAGTCTAACGCAGATTTGAAAGAACAAAGACTGGATTTGGGAGGTCTCCTTTTTTATGGTATAGACTATTTAGTTTATGCTGACTATTCTTCGAAAAGTTGCTACTAATTTCAGTAGACTCTTCATGAACCGCCTCAAAATAATATTGTATTAATTTTTTTGCTAAGAGAGGGTATAGATTATGAGAGGTTGCGGTTCATCAGTATGAAAAATTACATTTTGAAATCTTGTATGCTAGAAACTTTCGAATACATGTTCATATTGGTACTTTCATGGCTCATTTTACTGTCCCACTTTAACCTATAATATTACATATAATGACATCAACCAAAGCTTTAATGCATTGTAAGGGCATTATGTTTTCAAACACATTATCACATTCACTTTGGATTGCAAACCCATAGACTTTGTTTAGAATCAGTTATGATAGTTGTCAAAACTTACTGATGTTAGCTTTGATCAGAGTTTGAGCAGACACAAATATTGATTTACAGAGTTGTATTTATTTGAGTGTGTGTGTGTGTTTGTTTGTTAGTCTTGTGTGGAATTTGCTTTCTTAGACTTTGAGAGTAGACATATATTATTCAATATTAGTGCATTTATAAAGCATTCATGTATGAATGATTCTTCTTTTTACTTTTCCTATGTTTTTATTCTAAATATGACTTAAAGGAAGGGGGAAGGGATATGAAGCACACCATGTAAGGTGACTGGAACTCAAAAACACAGTTTCTTCCTCCACTTTGTTGTGAATGGGCAATGTCTTTAATGTAGCAACGCAAAGAGAGTATTCTATCTCTTACTTGTTGAGGTGATAAATGAACCCCTGGCCGAATTCCAGTCATAGTATTAGTATTAGTAGCTTACCTCACTACAATACACTTACAGAAGTAGCCAATAGGATTTCATCAAACATCCAGGTAAAATCATGTGATCCACTTTCATTTATATCCACCACCATTTTCCTTCATTCGCTTTCTACTATGAACAAAATAACAGAAGTGATTCAAGGTGAACATCAATTTGCTTCCCAGCGAGTCATCTCCAAGATGGTCACTGAAATCAGTGTTATTTTACACATCGTCATTAGATAATGGGATTTTTTTTCTTAGGTTGAGCTATTTCAGTGCTACAAGTTTTAGTTTAGTCATGTCCCTCTCAAATGAGACTTAATCTCTGTAGTGCTACAGCCAGACTTAGTCACTCTAACTATTGTTGATAGACAGGGTTGGGCAAGTTCACCAAAAAGGTCAGTCCTGATCAAGTTCAGTTCACTAAAGGGGGAAAAAAAACCCTGAGTACAAGGTTAGCTCAGTTCCATGAAAATTGAAGAAGTTTTCAGTTCAGATCAGTTCCTTTTGGTTTTTGAAATTGGCATTTGGTTCAGATGTTTGACATAGGTATGAATTGAATTGAAATTTAGGTAGAAAATTCAATTTTAGATCAAGCTTCCAAAACAGCTACAATTCAGATCCAGATCAGTGCTCAGATGAAGTTTACATGAACTGAACTTTAGTTCACAAACTGCGTTTATAAGAACTCAGTTCTGCCCAACCCTGTCAATAGTTGATGCGGATGATGGTTTCAGCCATCACTCCGGCCCTGCCAAGAAATGGTCAGGCAAGTCTAGAGCAGCTGTATCAAAGCAGTCAGACGGCACCAAACCCATAAAGGCAATAACATGGCATAATCAGCTGACATGGTCTGGCCTTCTTGCTGTGCTGGAGATGTAATGTTACAAGAGATAAGAATGATGGAAAGAATGAAGGGGTGCCACTCTTCTGAGAATTTTCTGAAATCAGAGAATATGTGTGTCTTTCAGAGATTGTTTGACACCAGTATGAAGCCTTCATGGAAACTTCAAAATCTGAAGAAACTTTCATTTATTTTGTCTCTTGTTTTCCCTGTCGCCTTGGAATTGCTTTTGTTGTATCTTAGAGACTGATTAGATTTAGTGATGTGTATTTATGCACATACAAATGTGTTAAATACATGCATTTTTGTGTTAAGTAAGTCACTGCTAATGGTGATATATTCTAGACAATGTGAAACTGCAAAAATTTAGAATTTTATGAAAATTGAGAGGCATCCTTGAGAGCATGATACAGCAAGATGTTCTGAAGTCTACAGAGTTTCTCCGAGAATAAGACATACATTATTCTACGTATATCCTCTACTTATGACAGAATTAGACAGCCCTAACCAAATCACACATTTGAAAGTTAATGCAGAAATGCTATTCCTGCATGAACAAGCTTACATACTCGTACTGTTGAGTGACATATGATCTCATTTGGAATTTTTTTTTTTTTAATTTGTATCTTAGTTTATAGTAATAATGTAGTGCATTTTATCATAAAACAAATTTGTATCGGATGTTTGTACTGTGGCCTTGTGGTGTGTAAATATTCTGATTTACGTGGCATTTTATCAGTGTTGCGGCAGTTTAAAAGTTCATTGTGTATTTTGTTCATATTAAACAGTCATACCTCTGTGTGGAACCATGCTGGTCAGCATTGCTGTTCTTGCTTTTGATAGACCCAAATAAACAAGTACAAAGAAGATGTTTCACTTGGCATGACTTTCATTTGGATTTTACATCACAGTTATTGGTGTCATTGCAAATTGCTTTGATGTATATAATCTGAATACCAAAAACCATTACAATGAACTCAGCCTTGTTCTGAAACACTTTGTTAATCCCAAGTGATAATCATCACAGATAAGACCTCTGGACATTGCGACATATCTGAGTAGAAAACAGTCAGAACATCCAGTAAATTTTATATAGCCTACATATTTCAATGCGTTATTACTATTGTCTTCTTGCGCTGATCATTTTGTGTTTTGTATTTCTGTGATTGTAGGTATTCTGGTCCAATGTCTTGTTGTTCTGGACATCACACATGTGTTTTTGTGGCTGGTCTCCTCTCACTTGTTTGTCATTTCACATTTTTGGGATTTAGAAACATATCTGAGCTGACTTCAGGTACCTGAAATTCAGTGGGGGCTTATAACCCCCAAAACAACCTTCCCCTTTCTTTTCCATACCAGGCGACCAGCAAGGGTGCACGTAACTGTGTGAGCATAGTTCAATAGTTGAATGACAGTTTAAATGCAGAAAGCAAAGGTAAAATCTGGATTTGGCTTGGCCAGTGTATATTTTTAACCAGTTCCCTTATTCTCTTGCTAAATTTTATCCGGCATTGAACAGGTTACACTTATTGATGAGCCACCACAGTTCAAATAAATGCTACCACATTTTGTGCAGTGGTGAAAATATACCAACACTTTTGCAACGCTGTTCTTATTTCTTGCTGGCACATATTTCTTGATTTACCCAATTCCAGTGTCTATAAAACTATAAAACACTGTCAGCCATTGTGAAAAGGAACGAAGTTAGACTGTGCAGGATTTCTGATGGAAAATTTTATTATTTGTATTGACAATGTTTGAAATGCATCTGTATCTTTTTTCCCAATCATTTTGCGGGCAGATCTAAAGAGAATTAACAATACATGTATATATACAAACTGACAATTTTTTTTTACATTTCACGCTCAGCAGTTTTCAAACAATCTGATTTTAAACACTAGGATGGCTCTCAGTAATGTAACACTGAAATAAAGACCTGAGTTGGGTAGAATGCAGACTGGTGTATTGTAGGAAAGACCAAATCTATTGTTCTTCTGTTCTACAACAAAAATATTTTTGAGGCACAGAATGCTTTGAATGTATTTCCACCTATTATTTTATATCTCATATAACATGATTTCAGTTTAGATAATTTTGTACTGATTGTTTTAACATGCTAACGCTTAAGGTCAATATTAGACCATACATTTAGAACTTTCACAAGAATTCAAATGAAAATTTCTCATAATAAGAGTAAATAAAACACTGGTATTATAAAAATCACACAAAATTAACTAAGTACATGTACAATAACACAACAAGTGAAATTATACAGACATTAACTAGTAAATTCATGGTAAATATATCTTAAATTAAAACTGCCCTCTATGCATCGTAGATCAAATTTTCACCTCTCTTTCAACAATATTCATCACAGCTGGAAGTTTAAATCTGTTTAGTGAAATCACATTTGTTGAATTAATATTACAAGCTGAGAGAAATAAATACTGCATGTAAAATGCTGAAAAATGTCTCATCATAATACTGAATGTAATCTGGCCTAAGAAGTCTTAACAAAAACAGCCCTCAGTCTTGAGGGAATTGCAAGTGTATCACAGAATAAAAAGACATTATAATACTGGATATTGTGTAACATTAAAAAATGATTCACAATATAGCAAACACTGGATTTGTTTGTGGTAATACTTTTAAAATACACAGCCTGCTGGCCTTCTATATGTAATACTGAAATGTGAAAAGATAATGAGAATTGGCTTAAAAAACAATGATAGCTCTCTCTGTATGCCTCTTCATTAGACATGCACAAACGCTTATTAATTTAGGGATGCCACTGTTCAGAGAATTTTCTGAAATCAGAGAATGTCGTCTTTCTGATAAACCTGCTGTTACAGTAAAAACAATGTTGTCTTAAATTCTCATTCTCTTTGTTTTCTCTGCCTGCGTTTTTCCTGTTAGCTTTGGACATTTGATATAGATTGTGCATACTATGCACTTACACATTTTATTTCTTCACACAACTAGCATTTTACATCACTTGCTACTAAAATAAATAGCAGTTCAGCGAATTTTACACAAATATAATTGCATCCCAGCATATTGTTTAATAACCAAGTGCAAGCAACTGAGAAATTCTAATACATCAACATATACTGTACTAACACTTTGAATACTGAATGACTTGACACTGACGTGTTGAAATGCCTTACATCTGTATCCATAAGTAGGCTACAAAAGCAAACTACGATGATGGAATTACAAGATGCGAATAATACTCTGTATATCACAGAAAAAGTTACAAATTATACTGCCATTAGCTGCTGGGCTATATTAAACATGCAGTCCAGAAGCTGACAAAACTTTCGTGTTTCTATAAAAGTAAAAAATTCATGTACATGTACTTCATTCAGGAATTAAACTACATATTGTCAAGACTGTAAACCTTCAAGTAGTGACACGTTGACCAAAAGTAAAAGTGGTTTCTGCGAAGTCCTCAGAAACTATCCAGTCCTCCTGATCCCTTCAGTCGATCACCCCTTCTCTTTCAACTTCCTGACCTGCCCACTGGTGATTGACGATATTACCGCCACATCTCCGACGCCACATTGCGGTGGTACTGAGGGTAGGTATCCCTGTAGCGAGCACTGAAGAGAGAGAAAATACAATATGTATAACTCGAACTGACATCACTCCAAATAAAGTAGCAGATGGACTTGAAGGCAACGCAGAATATGCAGGAACTATTCAGTATGATAAGGGGCAGCCTCTAAAGAGAACGGTGAAAGAGGATGGGGAGAGGAAAGCTCATACAGCAATTGCCAGAATGAAAAGTTATAGGTACAGAAAGAGAAAAGAGGGGCGGTTAAAAAAAACACGTTGAATGGACCAAAGGAGATACAACCAGGTGATAACAAGTACGTCCATAGAAAGATTCTTTTGTAGAGACCTGGAAGGGGCAATTGAGTGACTACGGGAATGAGAGTGTCTGTTGCAGTGGTGTTGTTTCTGATACAAAATAACAAGATAATAAAGTAATACTGTTTTGTGCAACATACAGTCTAAATAAGGCAACCTTTATGAGAAAATGAGAATAGTTTATAAATGAAGAATACAGACAAAGACAGTCTAGGTTTTAAAAAAAAAAAAAAAAAGAATACATGTACACTGCAGAAGTAAGCCAGAAAACGAGAGAGAATAAGCCCTAGATAGATGTACGTCAAATGCCAACATTGTAATCACCAATACTTCACTGTAGTAAATACAAATCTCTGAAACCTGCATACGGTAAAAACGATCTGAAGTCATTCACAATATTTATAAGAATAATTGCCTTGCACCAACTTATTTTGCAGATGGTCTTCTTCATCAGTCTATGTCTATACTGTATTACGAATCATATTTATCATCCTCATGATATCGTATATGAGGCTACCTTGCAGTCACTGTGCTTTCAGTGGAGACTTCTCCTAGCACATTATTAGAGTCATCACTCATCCCATCGTTTTAAAGGGACAGGAGTAGCTATTTGAGTTACAGCCTACAATATCCACATGTTTTTTGTTGTTGTTTTTTTTTTTTAAACTTTGAATCACGTACATTTTCCTTCCGCCCGAAGTATCTGTGCGCTGCCATTACTTATGCTGCGTGAAGTCATAAAGCGAGAAACGTTAGCAGACGATTGGAGCAGCCGTCTGCGCAGACTGTGTGGACCAATCGTCGACTCTCGTTTTTTTGACGTCACGCGGCACAAATAACGGCGGTGCTCGCTGGGTGAAAATCCTGACATTGTTGTGGTGTTTTCTTAAACACTGTCAGGAGAAAGGAAAAATATTCACTATTTAAAGTTAATGAAACGAAAAAAGTGGACTTATTTGGCTATGAAGCAACTAATTACTCCTGTCCCTTGCAGATCTGCTTAAATCAGCATTTACTGCCCGCTAAGCAAACAGTTGATATTTAATGTTTTAAATAAATCATCATCCCTATCAACACTATCACCACTGCCACCACCACCCTCCATCAACATCACCACTATCAGAACTCACTAGATGTTAGCAGGAATTGGCTTCTGTGCATACTGGTCCAGCTTGGGCTCCTGCTGCAGTGTGTACTGGAGACGGAAGAAAAGACATAGGGATAAATAAGGAGTAAAGACACAATATGCATATCGCAGGGATGCCACTCTTCGGAGAATTCTTGAAATCAGAGAATGTTGGCTTCTTTTAGAGATTGTGGCTTGACATCATTCTGCGTAGAAACATCAAAATCTCTGCCAAAAAAGAAAAGTTAATTCTTTTTCTGTCTTTTGTTTTGTTTGCCCTGGACATTTTACCTCGTGGGTCACACAGACACAAGTTATTCTAAAGAAGCTATGCGGTAAGTATAAACTGTAGGAAGTCCAGAAAATTATATGAAAAACAAGTAAGATCCATCATGTTACATTATCACTATCACAGAAGTGTGTTAAAGTCATTGATTTTTCTTCACCATGGCATCACAGGGATGGCCTAATGCCGTTATTTTTCGGAAAGCCGAAAATCTGATCTGAGACTATATGGGATGGGACCTAAAAATACCACTTTGAAAACATAATATCTCTATTCATCGGTGCCTCGATGGAAATTCCCTCATGGAATAGCATGCCACATTATAAATAAAATTATAAGGCCAGAATGCATGTTGTAAGAGATTTGAGCTCTTTACACCTCTATTATCGTAATTGTCATGTTAAATATGACACTATCTAAGAGCCTTAAAAAAAAAAATATGTTAACTCTTTAATTTCGCTAGGAATTTGGAAGCATCATTCAAGGTAATGGCAACATCATGGGCTTATACATTTTTAACATGTTGGTTAAACGTTATGGATGAGGCATTTAACCTACCTTCCACGATTTCGTGACGTCAGGACGCAGGTATCTTACTGCGTACCCATCAAAGTGAACATCTGAAAGAAATATATCAGGAGTGAGTGAAAGCTTATTTGGTGAGGAGTGCTCACAATGGATAATGGATGTCCCTTATAAACTATTGACACCAACGTCATTCAGGAAGTGTTATGCCCATTTACGGCATATGTTACGTGCTGAAACATTTCTACGACCAAGCTCACAGCCGAGCATATGACTCTTGGAATCTTGAATCTCATACAAACCCCGTAGAAACTGTGGAACTAAATGACTGGGGCGTTGGACTTGAGATCTAAAAGTCATAGGTTCGATTCCCGACTACGGTCGTTTTGTAAATGAATCGGTAAAGCATTTCATTCACATTTTTCTCAGTTCATCTTCTCTGTAACTGGTTACTTGTCCATAGGTAGGGTAAGGTAGTCAGAATGCTAATGATCAGCGCCTATAACTGGCAACGGTACCATATACTTCCTAGGGAATAGAGAAAGCCCTAGAGTGACCTGGCCTGGTGGGACAATAATGGCGTGAAGTCGCATGAACGAGCATTAGCCTGGGTATGTGACTTATAATTATTATTATTATTAATATTATTATTATTATCATCATCGTCGTCGTCGTCCTTGTTGTTGTAGTTGTTGTTGTTGTTATTGTTGTTGTTGTTGTTGTTGTTGTTGTTGTTGTTGTTGTTGTTGTTGTTGTATAACCTGAAAAACATTATATACTATTTATGGAATTCTGCTCCTGGATTTCTCATTTTCTATAGATTTCACTGACGAACTGAAACATTTCACAAACGATATGAATTATGAATTGGTCCCTTGGAATTCGAGTTTGTGAGATCTCTGTCATGAAGTCAGAAGGGCCGAAACACTCTGGGCACTCTTGCTGGAAGGAATTATCTAACTACAGTATAAAGGTATTCTGTTGCCTCACTCTCCCAGCAAGAGAGTTGAGAAATGTCTATCTGAGATAGGGAACATGTGGAAGGCACAGGCTGTCATAGAGGAAAACAGAAGCACTCATGAAGAAGAGGGAAAGGAAGAAAAGAGGGGTAAAGATAGGGCAGGGAACAAATAAAAGAGGTAATAGGAGAGAAATCTGATCTACCTTTGGCACAAGATCCTCCAAGTTCAGGCAATCTAATATCAAATCTCTCTGGACTCTTGTTCAGGAAACTGGACCATTCTGACCTCGCCCTCCTGTTGAGAAAATGCGATAAATAATAACACTATTCTTTGTCAAACTCTATACTCTGTTTTTTGACGTCAAACCTTGCTTTGTCTCCATTCTACATTGCATCTTTACTGCAATGCGATTGTAGCACATACTATCTTCAATACAGATAAACTGTAATCTTTTTCCAGAGGGTCTCCCAAAGATCCAAAACAGGACCCCATTTGGGACAATGAATACGAGTCTGTAAGAAGCTCTGGCGCTTATCCGTTTACCGGCCAGTGGCGATCAGAAGATAAAATGGAAGTTTTCTCTTTCACCGGTTTACTGCCTGAAAGGGTCATACAAATTACGTAAAAAGAGATCACTCCCGAGTACACCATACCTCGGATACAACGAGATCATCGGGACAAAAGAATTTGGATGTTGTATCCGAGGCCTTGTTGAAAGCAAGGTCAGCTTTTAAGAGAACAAAAAAAAAAAAGAGGAGTAACAACAAGGAACAGTGTTGGTGTTACCTCCCTTGAATGTGCATGAAAGAAAAAGTGGGGATTTTTTATTATACCGTTTTCAGCAAGATCCTGCTGTATACAAAGCCGCTGTAAACGAGTTCACTGTTTCATGACAGGGAAGGTGGTTGAAGGCATGGTAATGTCCAATTTGGTATTGTTCATATGTATCATTGTTCTATGAAAGAACTGGCAGTGGATGGGTCTCTGACCCCTGTATGTTCTATGAACAAAGGAAATTTATAAACTTACCGAAAAAATAAATGCATAAGTAAAGAACTTCTAAAATTCCAAAATTTTGTTAGAACATTTGTAGACTGTGAAACCCTAAGTTGTAACTCTGGCATATCGCCACACTCATTCCACGTTTGCCTGAGTCATTCTTTGTAGTTTTGAGAAACTGAGCGCTCTAAACCTGTTGCTCAAAGAAAAACAATGAGGCAGATGATGCCTTGTAAACTTGGACTATAACAACGAGTCAAAACTCTACGTTGTTTTAATGGTGAAAAGAAGATAAATGGAAGATCACAGTAATATAAACAGCCCAGATCATCTAAAACATGACTTAGGCAAATATGGAATGAGCGTGACGATATGCCTTTATACGATACTGTAATGAGATGGAAATTCCTATTAAATTAAGCATAACTAATTCCGTTTATAGATAAATAAAAAGTTTAACTCTAGGCTTACGTGAGCTCCTGAGGGGTGGTGTAGTGCCTGTGCATCTGTTTCCCTGTCTCTGTGATATCCTTAGAGAAGAAATAGTTTGAGAGAGGCTGTGAATGATGGTTGTGATGCGTGAATGTAGTGGGAATGATTTTGGTGGTGGTGATGAAAATGATGATTGAACTGTGGAAGCTGCTGCTGCTGATGATGATTATCATGATGATGATAGCGATGAAATATACTTCTAACCAACCTAACTATTATGATGGTGACGACGCTGGTGACAGTACAGTATTGTGATGGTAACGACGCTGATGATGGTACTATGATGGAGACGACGCTGATGATAACATTGTGATGGCGACGACACTGATGATAATATTTTGATGGTGACGACGCTGGTGATAATAATATTATGATGGTGACGACGCTGCTGATGATAATATTATGATGGTGACGACGCTGGTGACGGTGCTATGATGGTGACGACGTTTATGACAGAATCGTGGTGATAACGACGCTGATGATGGCACTATAATAGTTAAGAGCTGAAGATAGTTCTATGATGGTGACGAAGCTTTATGATGCTTCTAAGGTTGTGATGGCACTTATAATGATGTCATAATGATGGTGATTCTTTTGCTGGTATTATGACGGTGATGACGCTGTTGTTGATAGTATGATGATGATGACGCTATTGTTGATACATATATTATGACGCTGATAGTTGATATTGGTATTATGATGATGGTGGTGACGACAAACTTAATGAAGACTTACGAAGCTGTGTAGTCTGTGAGGTGGTGGGATGAAAGGTGTGGCCGTAGCATTGGAGAAGTCGCCTGAAGAGATAAAATATTTGAAAAGAATGACAGGGCTGTTGTTATCATTACATTTTCAACCCTTTTCCCCTCAAGTTTGTTGCATTCGACGGTCTTCCTGCATACAACTGGAATCACAACAGTCTAGATTTGCATACAACTTGGCAGTATTCGCTTTACGTATCTCTAGGCTTATCGGCGCCTCACTCCTCTTGTTTTTGTCCTAATTAATTGTAGAATAAGACCTTTCACATCAAGATTAATTTCTGTTTAAAAAAATGTTTTGCAGGGATGTAAACCAACGTGGAAGTGGTGGAAGTTTTTAGCGTAATCACTTTTGAGGACGCGAAGAAAGAGAGAGAATGAGAAATATAGTAATGGCATTCGAACGTGGATCGCTTTTGTTTTCTAACAATGACAAATTTAGAGATTTTCTGTGATTTGGTCTAACCTCCTACCCGGACCCCACCAGTCTTTCTCTACCTCTCTCCCTCTCTTTCACTCGCCTCTCTCTCTCTCTCTCTCTCTCTCTCTCTCTCTCTCTCTGCAACCAGGGTCACCGATCCAGTGCTGGCTTGCCCCCCCTTTCCCGCCCCCAAATCCAGAAGTAGACTATAAGTCAGTAGGTAATTCATCATGTGTCGTTACAAGATCGTGTGAAGTTGTAATAATGGACCCCACGGCTACTACTAGCACTAGGTCCATGTAGCACTACCAGGCATGTTTTGTTCCATTATTGTTGACTACAGCAATATTTTGATTAGGCTATAATAAACAGGGTATGGCTATACAGCACTGTATCCGGTATATTATTTTGAAATAAGTATCTGACACATATAGAATTATATTTTGAAGCTAAATAATGTTACCATTTACATGGCAGAATAAAAATCTCCCTTTTTCTTTCTTTCTTTCTTTCTCTCTCTCTCTCTCTCTCTCTCTCTCTCTCTCTCTGACACACACATACACACAC
>JAWQUT010000856.1:119972-153754 GCA_033807755.1 Ellobium chinense
TTCATAGATAAATAAAAAGTTTAACTCTAGGCTTACGTGAGCTCCTGAGGGGTGGTGTAGTGCCTGTGCATCTGTTTCCCTGTCTCTGTGATATCCTTAGAGAAGAAATAGTTTGAGAGAGGCTGTGAATGATGGTTGTGATGCGTGAATGTAGTGGGAATGATTTTGGTGGTGGTGATGAAAATGATGATTGAACTGTGGAAGCTGCTGCTGCTGATGATGATTATCATGATGATGATAGCGATGAAATATACTTCTAACCAACCTAACTATTATGATGGTGACGACGCTGGTGACAGTACAGTATTGTGATGGTAACGACGCTGATGATGGTACTATGATGGAGACGACGCTGATGATAACATTGTGATGGCGACGACACTGATGATAATATTTTGATGGTGACGACGCTGGTGATAATAATATTATGATGGTGACGACGCTGCTGATGATAATATTATGATGGTGACGACGCTGGTGACGGTGCTATGATGGTGACGACGTTTATGACAGAATCGTGGTGATAACGACGCTGATGATGGCACTATAATAGTTAAGAGCTGAAGATAGTTCTATGATGGTGACGAAGCTTTATGATGCTTCTAAGGTTGTGATGGCACTTATAATGATGTCATAATGATGGTGATTCTTTTGCTGGTATTATGACGGTGATGACGCTGTTGTTGATAGTATGATGATGATGACGCTATTGTTGATACATATATTATGACGCTGATAGTTGATATTGGTATTATGATGATGGTGGTGACGACAAACTTAATGAAGACTTACGAAGCTGTGTAGTCTGTGAGGTGGTGGGATGAAAGGTGTGGCCGTAGCATTGGAGAAGTCGCCTGAAGAGATAAAATATTTGAAAAGAATGACAGGGCTGTTGTTATCATTACATTTTCAACCATTTTCCCCTCAAGTTTGTTGCATTCGATGGTCTTTCTGCATACAACTGAAAACACAACATTCTAGATTGCATACAACTTGGCAGTGTTCGCTTTATGTATCTCTAGGCTTATCGGCGCCTCACACCTCTTGTTTTTGTCCTAATTGTAGAGTAAGATCTTTCACGTCAAGATTAATCTCTTTTTTGAGAAAATGTTTTGCAGGCATGTAAACCAACGTGGAAGTGATGGAAGTAATGGAAATTTTTAGCGAAATGACTTTTGAGAACGCGAAGAAACAGAGAGAATGAGACATATATATAGTAATGGCATTCGAACGTGGATCGCTTTTGTTTTCTAACAATGGCAAATCTGGAGATTTTCTGTGATTTGGTCTAACTTCCTACCCGTACCCCACCAGTCTTTCTCTACCTCTCTCCCTCTCTTTCTCTCTCTCTCTCTCTCTCTCTCTCTCTCTCTCTCTCTCTCTCTCTCTTTCTCTCTGCAACCAGAGTCACCGATCCAGTGCTGGCTTGCCCCCCCTCCCCCGCCCCCAAATCCAGAAGTAGACTATAAGCCAGTAGGTAATTCATCATGTGTCGTTACAAGATCGTGTGAAGTTGTAATAATGGGCCCCACGGCTACTACTAGCACTAGGTCCATGTAGCACTACCAGGCATGTTTTGTCCCATTATTGTTAACTACAGCAATATTTTGATTAAGCTAGAATAAACAGAGTATGGCTATACAGCACTGTATCCGGTATATTATTTTGAAATAAGCATCTGACACACATAGAATTATACAGTATTTTGAAGTTAAATAATGTTATCATTTACATGGCAGAATAAAAATCTCCCTTTTTCTTTCTCTCTCTCTCTCTCTCTCTCTCTCTCTCTCTCTCTCTCTCTCTCTCTCTCTCTCTCTCTCTCTCTCTCTCTCTCTCTCTCTCTGACATACACACATACACACACACGCGCACACATATACACACACATACACACATGCGCACACACACATACATACACACTCACACCATCGATTGTGTAAATAATGTTCCCATCTTTCTTTCTCTCTCTTTCTCTCTCCCTCTCTCTCTCTCTCTCTCTCTCTCTCTCTCTCTCTCTCTCTCACACGAACTTTCTCAACTAGACATTTTATGCGTCGAATAAACACCAGACCTTCTAAGGTACATTATGCACTATGGCTATTGGTGATCATGGCATGCATATGTCTGGTTAGCATGTATTTCCAATGAGAAGTCGGAAGGAAGTCGGAGAGCCTAGAACAACGGATCGACTTTCGACTGATTGTAATCTGCTCAATTCCCAAGGCAAATATAGCCTTTATGTGAACATAGGAATTGTCAGCATGAGACTAGTTGTGTTAACAGTTATGGCTAAATCCAGTCTATAGCCTTCTGCACCAGCAATACAGATTAGTACAGGCCACTAATGCCTGGGCAGGAGGATTAATTTTAGACGGGTGTAACTCCGTTTTAGACAGTTTGGATTTTGAGAAGAAGATACCGGTAAGTCGTTTTTAAGTAATCAGGATTTTAAAAAATAGGCTGTATATCCGTTTTATTTAGTTTGTTTTGTAGGGAATGAACGTTGTGTTCGGTAATTAGAAATCTGAGGAGATTATAACTTCATTTTAATATAGTTTGAATCGGGTGAAGTGACGCTTTCTTTTTAGTATTGGACTTACCTTCTCTCTCTCTCTCTCTCTCTCTCTCTCTCTCTCTCTCTCTCTCTCTCTCTCTCTCAGGCCTTTAAGAGTAGGATAAGGAAATAAATCCGCTGACTTTGAGTTACTCCAATCCTATTTAAGCTGGACAAAGACTTTTGAATTCTAGTTCAACTCACTATGTACAGAATACTACAGATTATTACAAGGGAATTCAAACTGGGGAAGAGTCACATACCTTTTAAATTATCTGTAAGGTTTTATCCTATGCATACTTTATAACGTGCTGAAGACCGATATCGTGGTTTTTTTTCTTCTGTAACACAATATCAATGATATGTTAACAAAATTCGCACTGGATTTCTTTTACTAGACTATCGCAAAAGAGTTAATTGAAGAATGGAGGTTGGGGAAAGAACCGGTCGGTGTAAGTTAAAGGTATCGATTTGGTTCAAGAAAGTAAATAAATATCTAAGCCGAAGAGCGAAAATTATAATTGCGGATTAATTGTCCAGAATATCGAATCCAAAATAATCAGGTACACCCTATCCACTTTATTAGTTACTCAAAGTCGCGTGAACCAAAGTGTGATCTTGAATAGTAATCGACATCGCGCGTGTTCTTAATCTAGGGACGTTATTTTATGGTTGTTTGGAAATGTCCGAGTACGGTGCCACGTTAGAGAACTAGAAGTACGTACACGCCAAGTACTCAACCTGTTCAGATCACGAAGAAAACATCAGTTATCACATGCGTCTACCGTTCTGGTATAAGAGATAGTGGAAAGGCAAGATCGTGGGGCATTTTAGCTCTTTTCAGAGGAGCGGGATGTAGCAGTGGAGTGTCTTGCGTAGAGGGACAATGGAAAGAAAGCTTGTTCAAAGAAATTCCTGGTGGCCGAACTTTTGTCCATGACACAATGTATCCTGTCGACTAAAATGCAACAGCTAGACATCTATTTGAGCAAACGTCAGTTCAACCCACTATCCATAGGCGAAACATCTGTTCGATGAAACTGTCCGTGGGCGAAATAGTCCTGGATAAAACTTTCGGTGGTGGTTTTGTTGTAGGCCTAGTGGATAATTGCCATGAGATGTAACAGCGCTAAACTTACAAGATGGAAATGGCACTTTGTGCGCGCAGGCAATGTAAGATGCTCTTTTGATACCTGATCTGCTAGTCAGTAAATTTGATGATAATTATACATGCACTGTGAGGATTAGATGTCTCTGATCTTTTGTTTCTAGGATAATTTTTGCTTTGCAAGATTGAGAGATGATGTTGCAGGATCAAGACTTTTTTTTTAAAAAATCTACGTTACGTGCGTGATGTCAGTAAAATAATGTGCACTGTTAACTTATAATCTACTCACGGGGACCGCATGTGGTCGTATTTCTGCAATGTTCGTCGCTGAGTTTGTGGATGGCGTTATCCATATCCATCCTCCGGAGGCGAGGAGGGTTGGGGTGGAACATGCCTTGTTTGACAGCCGCCAACTGCACGCGCTTGAAGTTGGGATAGTTGTAGGCGTAGCTGGGCATGCGCATGGCGTCCACGCGGTCTGGCTTCATGGAATCTACTCCAACAGTTGTCATGATGATTTCTGTAGGGAAAGAAAATAAACGATCGTTAGGGTTTCAGAAAATTCATTCCCAAAAGCAATCAAAGTGACTTTGAATAGGTATATGATTACTGGTTACTGATAAGTGGAGCCGACATCCTTGTACTCTGGACAGAGCCATGGGTGCTCAGACCTCTGCAGAATCATTTCTAAGATCTTAGATGTTGATGGTGCCGAAGCCTCGGGTAATCCCAAACTGTTGCAGTCTGAGAGCCATAGCCTATCGGTTGATACGTCTTTGTTTCTCGTGTAAAGAAGTTAATGAGCTCTCTGTATATTCAAAAGGGACATTAATTTCATAAGCGGAGGTTACGGAAAAGGTCGGGACTGTACCTAGCAACACCCCCCCCCCTCCGCCCTCCTTTTCAAGCCTCCACAGGAAGTTGCCAAAGAAGAGGAGCAAACCAGTATGTGGAGTGGGTAAAAGACATGGGGTGAGGGCTCCCAAGAAATAGCTTTGCAAGAGGTGGGAGAGGAGGAGATCACTGCGGCCCCAGAGAGAATTCATCACGTATACAGTACAGTGTACCATGATGATATTACTATGAGTTTATTTTCCCCTTGAAGGCTGGCACAATTAGCTTGCATACAGAGGGGATCACTTTAGAGTTCTGGCCGAGATAGCAACGTTTTCTAAGTTTAATTGACTAGTGGATGTTCATATCTGCATTTTTCCTGGACACTTCTCACCGTTATCTAAATGAAAAGTTACTCGTACTAAAATTATGAACTTAGAAAGTTTAACATCAGCAAAACTACCGTCTTTTAACCTGTATAACTGTGAGCCACATAACGCTGCATGTAACATATTTTGTTATACATCTGTATAGCTCTCAAAGGCTATAATATTTACATATTTATATCTCTTGTGTTCTTTCTTATCAATGGTTGACAGTCTAGAGATAATCGAATGGACAGACGAAAGGAAATTTCAGTAGACTATATGTCTTTGGTTGTAAATTGTGCGCCTTTGAAATGAACACAGCAACAACACCAAACGAACCAACCAACCGACTCCAGCCTATTTATTTAAAAACAACCAGACAACCCTTCAGAAAATGAACTAAACAATCGATTGACGCCAAACGTCAAATAACTACGCAACCAACAAAGCTACCAACCAACCAATCAACCAACCAACCAACCAACCAACCAACCAACCAACCAACCAACCAGCCAGCCAACCAGCCAGCCAACCAACCAGCCAACCAATTAACCAACTAACCAACCAACGATAACTGTTACTTAAGGATGAGCCAAGTTAGAGTCCTTTCCTTCGAGCTTCATTATAAAATTAAATCCTGGCTGGTTGTAAATATGATAAACAAGCCTCCTCCTTAAAAATAGCGTGGACACTTCGGTTCGGAGGTTCAGCACTGATGATACCACCAAAAATTTATTATACCCATAATAAATGGAAGAGTAAACAAGCCTGAGTATAAAAGGCATTGTGTTGTGCTATAATATACGTAAAGACTATTTGCTTATTCTATGCTTACATGTACAATATATTATAGGCCTACAACTTCAGTCTCACTCTCTCCGGGGTGATACAACGTCTAAGATTTTATGTATACAACTTAGGCTAAATTCTCTACTTACAGTACGGGGCCACCTTAACTTCAAGACAGCAGTTCGATCTGTGACTAGTGGTAGGTAGGAAGTAAGTAGAAAAATGGATACGCTTACATGGTCACCTAGCTGAATCCGCTGGACCAATAGTCACTCGCACCTGATCAATATCCAATAATCAATACAAAGCCGGTAAATCGATCGTTTACCTGCACTTAAGGCGAACAAGGTATAGGTACAGGACCCGCCAGCTCTCACTACCGACTTACAATCTACGTGTCTAGCCTACCTGTCAGGAATCACACCCGGTCTCAGGCAGGCTTACGTGGGGTCGGTCAAACGCCAGGGGCGGCACTGAGAGTAGGACGACTACAGGTTGGGCAGTTTCTCTGTTTTCACTGTCTCTGTCTGTTTCTCTGTCTGTTTCTCTGTCTGTCTGTCTGTCTGTCTGTCTGTCTGTCTGTCTGTCTCTCTCTCTCTCTCTCTCTCTCTCTCTCTCTCTTCACGAAGACATGATAATATATCCAATGGTTGGTTAGGCATGTAAATTTTGCTGTCTATAGGCCAATAAATAATAAAGAATCCATGCACAGCAGAAGTGCATGGAGATAACCTGAAAGATCATCGTTTTCCCTACTCCATGTAGACAAATATCTACAACCAAGAGTATCGTGAAGACGTGTTCCTGGTCAGCTTTTGAACCACCATCCTAAGCCCCTTTTAAGTGGTATAGTATTGTTATGGCACAACTCAGCATGATTTCTCTCATTTTCAGGTGCAATGGAAAGTTGACATTCATTATTTTGTAAGAACACAGCAATGAAAGTCACAATATAGCGGTCATTGTGACGTAAGATCCTAACTCAACCTCAAAACTACTGGTCTTCGGGGAAATTATTTGTTTATACCCGATGTCCAGCCAGTGTTGAGCCAATATCTCATGGGCTCCTTATTATGGGCTTTTCCCTTGATATTTGAGTGCGTGAAGTCCTGCTGTAGCATTGTGCCTGTAAGATTTAGAATTTTTGGAGAAGGAAAACGAAAATAGGACTTTTATTTATTCACTGAGGGAAATTGTTTTATTGTGCTATACAGTGTTATACGTCTCATTCATAATAAATACATAATAATAAACAGCATACCTCAAACATATACTGTAAATACATAATATTACAAAATAAATGCATAACGACACCGTTGCTGGTCGCCGCGGTGCAGCGCCCCCGTCCTCTCAGTTCTAAAGCAATTTATTCATTTAGATCTTAGTGGAGTGAGATTCGAGAGTTCAGTGTCTCCTCAATATAGAACATCATAAACCATCCGACTGCGAGTGGAATCCGCAACCTTCAGACTAAACAGTAGTTAGACTGTGAGTACGGCCTGCAAGGTGTAAGGCCACTCTGCCCTTCTGTCCGACCCTCCCTCCAAATTTGGGGTCAAGTTTGCCAACCTCAGTAATTAATCTATTATTAGTCTACCTGTCGCTTGGGCTGTTACAGTGATGTTTTAGAATTTAGTTCTGGTTACCCCACCTGTGCCGTGCCCATGAAAGTCACTCCTCTTCGGGTGCCACCTATGCATTATGCTGTCAAAGGCTTATGCAATGTTCAGATAATGCATTGTGCAGGACGGTGTGCGGAAAAGGAAGGTAACTCGACCTGGAGGACATTTCAGGGGGCCAGGAAGTAGGAAGTTTACCATGAACGATAATCATGATCCCTATGAAACACTGTCTGATCATCCCACTGACATTCAGAATATACAGTATTACAGTCAATGCCAAGATATGTCAAGTACAGCAAGCCTGCAAGCTGTCATTAATGCAGACTTGTATGGTTTCATTTGACTGGGATAAACTGACGTACACAGAGAACGAGAAAAGAGTGGTGTGCGGAGGGACGTGATACATTCATTATATTTATTCAGTACGCCTATCATAATAAACCCTAGATCCATTATACTGTACATACTGACTAACGCCAGCTCTCGTCCCTGCTCTGTTAAGGCCATGAGAGGCTTTTCTAGCTCACTGACCACCTGGCAAGCCATAGGTTGTTGCTAAGGCTTCCGATTCTCCAAGGATCTGGCACATATCCAAGACCACTGCATAGGAGTAGGGTTGACACGCAAATGCTGATCACAGAGCTGTGTGCGCAACTACTCCACAATACATGTAAATTATTCATTGTGGTGGTAAAAAAGTCGATACGCAGGTTTAGGGGCTTCATAATATGAAATATGGAATGCCTTGTTACCTAATGTGTCAACAAGGAGGGGGGTGAATAAAAGAACATAGCCCAGTAGATATAATCCCTTGCAATTATACGGCAACGTCTGTGTATGTAAGGAATGAAAATTCTTTGTGAAAGACACCCAAGTCATAATGAGAAATGGCAAACCAATGAAGCGCCAGATTTAAGAACAGTGTAATAGTGGCCTAATTTTACCTTTCACTGATAACAATAATTATGTTTTGTTACAAACACGTCTGTGTTTGGGAGGAGTGTGCTTTCTCCAACAATATTGTTAAATTGTGTGTCAAAAGTGTCTTCCTGTGTTGAAGAGACAGCAGACCAAAGTTGTTGTAGACGATCTGTAATGTTCTTGTGTTGTGATATTGTTCTCATGCCTCCCTATCCTCGCCCCCTTTCCCAGTATTGGCGTGCAGTCTTGATGGGATTCCAACATCTGCAGGAAATCTCTGTATTTTCTTCTCCTCCTCCCCTCTTAAAAAAAAAAAGAACTTACCGGCTAGAGAGAGAAAATGAAGTGGAAAGAGGGAAGGAAAAAGACAGGAGGGCAGGTTAGGGAAAGACTGAGAGTGAGAGCAGGGCTTCCGACAGGAAATGCCAAAAAAAATAGATGGCCGCGATGTATATGAGGGCTCAGCAGCACCCCCTCTCCCCCCTCCCAGCAAAGCTGTGGTCGGGGGGTCGGCCCTTTAATCCAGTGGAAAGATGACATGTGGCACCTTTCAAACTGGTCTTTTGAAGTACTCACCTAACAAGAAGTCCTGTACAGAAGGAACTACTGTACAGAAGGAACTACAAGTAAAAGTTAGACATTGCAACTTTATCACTGGAGAGTGACTTTTCCAAGTAGGCTGCCGAGGTAACATGTCATTAAGGTCCTCCTATTTTCATAGATGCATACACTCAGTGAACCATATGTTGTGTTGAAGTACAAAAATAGATTTGCTGTTCCTCATCCTCCCTACTCTCCCACTCCACCTTCATAATCAGTCACAGGATAAATCTGACAATGAAACTGTAGGTGGAGGGTAAGGAACGGGAAAAAAAAAACTTCTACAAAGCATGCCAGTTACTGGAAGGATAAGAGGCAAGAGGGGAAGGTACAAGCTCACAAGAAGGCCAAAAAACAAAAAACAGTTTCACAACAAGGGGACAATCAGCTGAAAAACTCTTCATGGGTTTGAATTAGGGGAAAGGAGCACAAAATAACATGGAGCTATGATGCAAGATGTTTTTTTGTTGTTTGTTTTTCCCAGCGACAAGATAACAAATCAAAGATTACTGAAGAGGATATTAACTGCAGCTGTACTTTGCCAAAAGGATTTTCTTCACCATGCATGAATAAATGAGAAAACAGTAGCAGAATGGTGTCTGGTGTTCATATGCAAAGTTAGGCAGAATATGCATTTTATTGAAATTACTTTATTCATATTTTATAAAGCTGAAACAACAAAAGTATTCCATTTTGTTAATTTGTATATTTACAGTCAGAAGGGGAGTGGAAAAGACAGATGGTGCCAAAGAGGAGGTTAGAAGTTCCTATGGTGAGAAAAGGTTGAAAGGTGTAAATATACATGAGTGACAAATAAATGAGAAGCAGATTTATATACTGTACATATAATGCAAAGTTTTATTTCAGTCCAGTGGTGGCAGCACATCACAGTTCATCAAGGTACATGTACAAATGTGATAAGACAGCTATCATTCTCTCATAGCAAGCTCAAAGCTGTACTGAGACTGAGAGTGTTTCTGATCCACTTCTTTAGCAGGAATTACAATTTAACTGCAAATCCCTTTAGTCAAACGGTAAGAACAGTCTATCAGCAGCAGCTACCATACTGAGAATGTATCTGATCTACTTCTTCAACAGGAACTACGAAATAACTCTGAGAACCCCTTGAGTCAAATGATAAGAATAGTCTATCAACAGCAGCTACCAAGAGTTCAACTTCATGGAAAGAGATTTTTAAAAACATTACTGACTGTTAAGTGATTAAGTCTACATTGAGCGCTAACTTGTCTCTTCATTACTTATTGGAAAGGAGATGTAAACAAATAGTCTAAATACTATTAAAATTCAAAATATGATATCATTGCATACAAAGTTCCCAATATCACATCTGGACATGCATCAACATTACTCAGTGATGATCACAGATTAAGAAAAAACCTACAGAAACACTAATTCTTATAAGTGACATCACTGACACATATCCCTAGTGTCTTCATATAAACCAGATTGTTTTTCTCTGGTAGAAAATAGCACTTGTGCATGTAGACTAGGGGCATGTCACCGCATTTTCAGAATATGGGTCTGAACCCAAAGATGGCATTTGCAACATCAGAAAACAGTTGCTTGTGCTTCTTTAGACTTTTTAATTTGTGGGGGTGATCCTTTGATGAAACCATGGGAATAATTCACTTGACTGCCGTCCTTGTTTATATTTAATATTACTTTACAGTTTAATGACAGTTTATACATATAAACATTCCATGTGTAGGATAAAAACACTTTTATGACTTAAAAAAAAAAAGTGGTTTGCGACAGAAGTGTTTTCATTACTGGGTAGCTTTTGTAAACAAAAGATTTTATTTCAGCTTACTATTTTTGGTAACATTCAAGGAATTTCCACCGTTATAAAAAAATAGTTCCATCATCCACAATCAACCCTGAGATACATAGGGAAATTTGAAGAAACTTTTCTTTACTATGCCATCACAACCTTTCGAAACAGTACAGCTGACCAAATGTGTGGCTTTTACCACACCCTCCTTTTTTCCCTTCCCAGCTAAGGCTAAATATATGCTTGTCTTTAAAAGTTGCATATTTGCAAAAGGACAGATCTATGTTTGAAAAGGTCTCAATCCTCTTCATCATTATAAGGTGAACATCTCCCTGCAACAGCCAAACAATGCTTCCCATTTTCAAAGACTGGGAGTTTGGCCTTTGAATACTGGTGCCATATCTGAATTCAACATGTACAAACAGGATGATTTATATTGAGTGAAGTGGAACAAACCTACATACGAGTCCATACATACAAAATATTTACATTATACAATTATTTACAAGTAAATGGTGTTACCAAATCTGGCATGTCACAAAATGCCATTTACATGCAACTCAGGATAGTAAACGAACTCTTATAAAATTATCCACATTTATTATTTTTTTTATTCAGCAGTGCTCACATTGTCACTGAAATAGCATTGTCCATACTAAAATTACAAAATATCAGGATCATTTTTAACATCTTGCTAAATTCATGGATTGAACAAATACCAGACACTTGTAATGCAGATTATGATCACTGGGCCATCACATTTACAATATATGTTCAAAACAAGGGTGGAACAATGGCCACAATCTAACATATATTAAGCATTTGACGGCACCAACAAAACATGAAGAGTCAAATCAAGCAAGATTGTATGTAATAAATTCTCTTATATCGCTGCCCTGAAATAATACTGTCATAAGTTTTAAGGACTTATGACAATATTAATCCTGGGCAGCAATATTTCGTAGTTTACTCACACAAACTTTCAGCACAACTGAATCTGAAAAATTGTTCAAACTTTTAATATTCTCTTTACTGCTTGTTCATGTGAAAGAAAGAGATGATCTAAGGTTGGCTCAGTTGAGACAACTCAATACACTAACTTTTCAAAACGACAGTCTTTAGCATGTCCAAATTAGTAAAACATGAAATAACTGGCACTTTATTGTTAATGATCACAATGCAAGTCTGTTCGACTTGTTCTATCTGATCATTTCTGATATCTCCGAAGAAACAGGCTTATTTTTGCCAAAACAGCCTTTGAGAAAACTGAGCAATAGAAACTGTTTTCAGTACCCACAATATTGTTGTCTCATTTCTGTTACTTTATTAAGGGCCTTGGCAGTCTTACAAAAATATTTTGTAAGAGATCTCTACTGAATTGTAGATCACAAAGCTGCAAAACGTGATTTTGGCAGGAAAGCCATTTGTCAGGAGACATTAGATTTGCCTTCAACATCCATGTATAAAGACGCACTTCCACATAAGTTTGGTACCGTCTTTCATTCAGGAGTGAGGTAAAATATAATGTGGGGTAAAAATAGGCTTTCTACAGAGGACTGCTCAAAATTCCTCTCCTAAAGAGAACATAAGTCACAAATGAAAGCAGGGCATTTCTGTTTCTCAGTTGACAAGGCCTGGTTACTTGACATATTTCAAATATTTTGTGAAAAATCAAACTAAGCTCTCCTGATATCACACTATGTTCTCTGGCTGCAAGATATCAGCCTGTGGCTCTCCGTGAGAGACACTGATTCACAACTTGCAACAAGTGAGAATTTTCCAGAGCTGCTGCTACTCTTTCCTTGTCTGCTAGCTGTTTATTCACTGTGAAAGAGAATAATACTCATGTCATTAGTCATAACAAAACTCACAACAACATTTCAAAGTTTATTAAGCAAAAACCCATTCTACATTATATTGCACGGTTCACATTTACAAATGATGGCACAGATCAATCATTCAATCAATCAATCGATCGACGAACCAAGTAGACAATCCATCAACCATTGATCAATCAATCAATCAAACAATCAAGTACATGCTCAATGATTCAACCAAATGACTAAACTAAAAGTTGGAAATTCCACATGAAATTAAAGATTATTTTAGAGATATCAGAGAGAACATTAGCAGTGAGATAGTACAATACACTAGGGAAGGCAGGCCCTGAAAAGCATCAAGCAAAGAAAAAAAAAACAACAACATGAAAGTCAAGTGACGAAATAAGAATGAATAGACTGACTGTGGTTGGGAGAAGAGAAATGAAGAAGATGACAATATTAGACCAACATGAGAACAGACCAGACTGAATTGAAGAGAAACAAAAAGATCAAAATACAGTGGAACACTAACTAATATAAAGAACAGTCTCTTGGCACAATACATATATTTAGTTCGTTATAACAATAAGTACTCTATATCCTTCAACTTATAAGTCTCAGTTAAAAAGTTTGGGCATGTTCTTCATTTTCATCAATTTGTTTCAAGAATATTCTGTATAAAAGTGTTTTGATGTAGACCAAAGAGGAGGATAGGTTAAAAGAAAAGGAAATTTTTTTCTGATACAGGGGATCTAACCATAAACTTACCTGCATGTTCAGAATCATGAGTTCCTGGAGTTATCTGCACATCAACCTATGTAAGCAAAACAGAAGTGAAAGAGGATGAACAGTCAACACAAGCATTTTGTAATGGCAAATTGTAAAGCATACAATACTCTGTATCCTTCTTTACAAACATACTTATGAAATGAGGAGGCACAACACAAGAGAGACTGATGCTCAAGAAACTGAGACACATTTATTAGAAGCACAACAGGAAAATAATTCTGCCCAACAGTTGACGTCAATACAAAAACACATTCTCATATATCAAGATTTCTTCAACTTTCAGTCATAGCACAGAAAAAAGACAGGATAGGTATTAAAGAGTCTAATGCATTATTCCAAACTTGCTCAACCAAAGTTTAGATTCTGTGCCATATATTTCTTCTCTCCTGAAATCCAATAACAGACCTATATATGTGCCTACCAAGTTATCTAAAGCTGTCCTAATTACAAGCCTAAGCATCCTTTGGTTTTTTTCTAAATCCCATGTCAAGAGGTACAACTCAGCAAAATAAAAACAAATGTCCCCCAAAAATAGTACTTTTATGGTGGTTAACTAACAATGCAATAAAACTTAAAAGGCAGGCAGCAGACAATCCCATAAATAAAGGATTAAGCAAAATTAATAAATACCTTAAATCTTGCAGGCAGAGATCTCAACAACTTGACTCGTATTGACAAACCAATCAAGGTTGCCATACTGCAGTGAGGAATTGTGGGTGTAAATTGAATGTGTACACTGTTGGCATCATCATCAACCTGGGGAAAAGTGTAATGGTGAGTTAAGACATACATACATGCATTGTAATCATAATAATAAACAAGAATTAAACTGAATAGAACATTATTTCAACCCTTGTGGCATGTGACCTGGTAATGTTGATATAATCAGTTTTCCCCAACACAACCTATCCAGCTAAGCCCTGGCCAGACTGGCTGATATATCCCCAAAGCATAAGCTACAAGGCCCGGTACTCTTGCTGTGCTGTATGAATTAACTCTTATCAGAATGGTTGTGGGCTTTGACCTTGACAGAGGTTGTTTCACAGTAATTTTCACATTGTAAGAGACAGCAGTTGGAATTCAGTAGAAAGAATTCTGGCCTGGTGATGGATCCCGAGAGAATGTCTTGCTCCACATACATGCCTTCCTCTCCACTCCCTTTGAGTATCCATAATCCTATATTCTACAAAATACAACTTGTCGTGCATGCTGTGAACAGCACATCTGATGCATATCCTCACCGTTACTTTTGACTCTTCCACCACATTCAACTCCTCCAAAGTCAATGGGTGCTCTGGATCATTGATGCCACGAATCAGATCTGTCAAAAAATGAAAACAATGAATTGACCACTTACTACTATCTAGTGTTCTGTCACAAAAACTGCTTTCTAATTAGTCTAATCTAATACCAAATATAGAAAAGAATATCTGTATCAGACACAGTAAGGGCAAGAAAGATTTTCAAATGTACCCAATACCTTCATCTAATCCTCATGGGCTTCATGGCTATCTCTCAGGACAGGACCACCCTTGCATCAACACAGTTCATTTTTGGCAAATCGGTCTTGTTCCTAAATTATTCCGGCTTCATTTCTCTTTCTCTGGGTGTTAGAAGTGTGATCTTTCTGGAAATGTGCGGTGAAATGTTGGGGATGAACTATTTCTGACTGATACTGAAAAGTGAAAGGCATCCTCAGAAAGGTGAACAGATCTAGTCTGGTCTCTTACCTCAGAAAGATCTCAGTACAGTGGCTACTCTCTACAGACGACGAACACAACAGACTTTCTTAACTCATTCCATGCCAATCGACGATATATCGTCGATATACGTTGCCGTGGTTGCGCCAATCAACGATGTATCGTCGATATCAAAATCTTCTTTTGTTTTGCTACTATAAATAGGTCTGGTCGAAACTTTTTAGTACTCATAAGCAAAGACAACTCTTCCTAAACTCCCGTTCATGAAATCGGCGTTAGTTTTGAGATGTTGGATGCGATTTTTCTTTATAGTATGAAATAGTACTTTTAGAAAATAGTGGCCTGGCAAAAACGTGGAAAACTGCTGGCATGGAATGAGTTAAAGAGAACCTCCTCAGTCTTTTTAAGTCTTTACTCACCAAAGACTTCTCTGCTGTCAAATTTATCGACGACAAGATCATCCTCGTCTTCTGGCAAAATGTCTCTGTCCTTTGTCCGCTGGAAGATAACAGGATTTGCGTTGTCCAGACTCCCCATTCCTGTAATTTCTGATGTCAACACTCACACTCGCAATTGCAGTAAATGCCTCGTTCTCTCCCTTCTCACCAGATGATACTTCCGGTGTAGAATACTGCGATAGGACTACATTGTATTTATTTTATTGGGAGTCGGATATCAAGGTAGCCCATACACACGGCCGTGTAAGTCAATGAAATCAGGCCTAGACATAAACTGGCAGATTTTCTTCTTCCCTGTTTTTGGCTATATTAAGCGAAATGGAAACTCCCAATACTGAACAGCTTCAGAATTAATTATTTTTCCATTCAGGAGCCTTTCGGCATTCCATTAAAAATTTGATATTAAACAATGTAATCGAGGCAACCCAGCCTTCTACGATACAGTGAATGAGTCCATTGCAGTTTAAAATCGTCTCAACACGAGATCAGCGAAATATAACTTTAGACTTCTTGGGTTGTTGTCGATTCGATGTTTAAGGTAAGGATATTAGACTATAGACGTTGGAGTTCACACTGCAAGTATTCATAAGTGCATCTTATTCAGAAAGAGACATGTAAGCAGTGGCAGATTCACAAATTTCAGATAGACTCGGGAGCAGCAGCATCAGTTGTTAGTCTGTAAGAACTTTTCCGGATTTTCCCGCACAAATTTCTCCAGTCACCCCGCACAGATTTCGAAAAGAAAGGAAAGTAAATGGGGAATTTATAAGAGTGAAAGAGAGAGGAAATAATCCACACAACATGATGGAGGCTAGCATTAAAAGAACAGGTGATTAGATTGCTGTGCCTCTTTCATCTGGAAATTAGAGGTTAACATGTAGACTAATCAGTAATCTGCATGCAATTCTTTATACCACTTAGACTAGACTACATGTAAATCATATTCTTGTCATTTCAGGAATGGCCAAGGCAAAGAAATTTTATGTGAAGTTCACCACTATGCCCTATGAGGAGGATATGACACATGAGTTTAAAGGTCATAAGAACTTATCAAAGGAAGAACTTCCAAAATGGACACTGGATACTAAATCTGAGAGAGGAAGCCGAAAATCAATATCAAGGTTGTATGCCTAGACATCTTACCATTTTGTAATAAGTAATTGTGACATAGCTCTGTAGCCTATTTCCTAGGCAACACAAGTATTCCAAATATAGATTCTGAAGCAGAGGTCATGGTTGGTTGAGACCCACCACATCCTCATCCTTTCAACTCTTCACTCTGAATCTGTTGTTGGTGTTTTGATCTGGATGTTAATCTTTGTTGTTGTTATTTTTTTGGTGCTATATGAAGTTATTGGAAAATTCTGATGCCGCCCAATAATTTACTGTTGCCATTTAATCATGCTAAAGAGCTGTAAACCCTTAACTCATACAAATAAATTATACCTTTGCAGTGTGTTCTGGAGATGAATTTTTATTGCTGTTTTACATTGCACATAATAATATAGCAAAGCACTGGTAATTTTGGACACTGAATGGGAAATTATCATTTAATAAACTGCAGTGTAAGGTTTTGGTTTTTTTTTCTTATGATGAGAGTGCTGTTTGAAATTAATTGTTTTTTAATTACTTGCAATGTCTCAAATTTCAGAAACCTATGTGGCTTCTTGAATACAGGTATTGGTGGGACGGTGTATTGTGGGGTGCTGGACGATGGCAAAGTTGTGGGACTTAAGCTAACCCAGTGTCAGGTGAGAATGGAAGTACAGTAAAACCTGTCTTCTGCGGCCCCTCTGACGAGCGACCCCCTCCGATCTATGGATACTTTTACTGTTCACCGACCGTTTTTACACTGACACCGACCTCCAATTAGTGACTCCCTCTGATCACGAGGCGGGGACACCGATCAAAGAGCCATCTCTCACTGTGACGAGCGACCACGTGTGCCCTTTGCTTTTCCGAGGTCGGAAAGCCCGAGTCCAACAATCACCGCTTAGACCTACATCAAATAGCAGAGGGTATGGCACGGTGACTGTGGTGGTGGGGAGATCAGGGTGAAAAGAAGACCATGTCTCGCGTATGCCTACCACAGACGTAATACTGGTTGCACAATAATAGACCTACGAAGCCCACATGGCCCCTTTATTATTGGCGGCGTTGTAATCGACTAGTGTAGCTGACACCAGACGGCTTATTCCGTGTTATCAAAATGCCGGGGTCTGAGACAAGTTCAGTATCAGTGGCGCGTTGCCCAATGACGGTGAGTTCAGTTATCCATGCGGGGCCACAAAGGGAAGCGAATCTGCCTTCAGAAGATGCCCTCTTCGGCAGGCAGTAAAATCCACAGAAGGAAAAGACCGCACAAACAACATTAATCTAGCTTTAGAAGTAAAGAAAAGAAAGTCAAGGAAAAAAGAAACAAGCTTCTGTGATTAGGAATAAAGTGCAGTACAGTAATCAGTAGGCCTAACATTGATCTCTGCTGAGAAGGACACGTGGACTTTGAAAGGACATTGAAAGCAAGTCCCAACCTATCAAATGGAAATGCAATGCAAGTTGGGGGGAAAAAAATCCAATAAGCCACCCACGTTGGTTCTTTAGTAGAAATTATGCTTTTCTTCTCTCTTGCCTGAATGCACCCAGACAAACCTGCGCCGCAAGGTGAGTTGTATTCACTGTTCACCCTAGCGGCCAGGGAACAGAAAAAATAATGGAGATTCGGGGGTGGAGGGGAGAGATAGCCTATACACTACACAGTGTCTCTTATTGTTATTATACTCTAAGCAAGCAGGAAGGACGATTATTCCTGATGAACGGACAGGATTATATTTATATTATTGCTGCGTGACTGTCCGTGAGTGGGTTCTCCATAAATGAAGGAATGGGAATACTTATATAACCTAGGTCAGGATTTCTTCCATCGTTTGAGGGTTTTTTAATACACACTGATCATACAAATTTACAGACTGTCAAAAGGACGACCGATATGCCCCAGTTGCAAGCTTACTACTCTGTTATTTCTATTACCAAGAGCATTTTTGTTCTCTTTTACAAACATTGAGGGATAAACAGGTGTAGTTACACGAGGGCCAAATAAAAGTGACTGTAACTGTAAATGTCTTCCAATGTGCTGTAATAATTCAAATGGTAAAAAAGTATTTTCAAATGTCTGGTCTTTAAATACTGTACATGCAGTTTGTATTTGTAACATCATATTTGCCTCATGATATGAGGCTCATAGTTTGTGATACGCTTTTCAAGTATAAGCCATAGGAGACATTGTTTACCTTAGTGTACTTGGAGAACTCAACCCTCCCTGCGATGAAGGACCACCTGTGATGTAGGGACACTTTTCTGATTTCCCTTCAGTGTCCCTACATCACAGGTTTTACTGTATGCCATCTGAAATTTTCCAGATAATGGTGATGACAATGGATAGTGAAAGTGATGATGATGAAAGTAATAGATGTGATCTGATGGTAGGATAAGGTGACTGGCCACAATGAAAACTTGCACGAGGTTCCTGGGCATAGGAGACCCTCATAATGTTTTCTCAGTCATAAGAAGACCCATGGACTTGCTGTATTTGTAAAAGTTTACACCCAGCAGTTTAGTGTGGGGCATGATGGTGTACCAGAGGAATTTACGAGGTATTTATTATCAAAATAGGAAGAGGCTGTCTTAGTTGTCACATCTAATACTTTACCATGTGTGGTATATACTTTCAGAGGGATCATGTAGTGGGCAGTATGCAGGATCTGATGGGGCGTTTCACACCCAAGGTGCTGCCTCACAACTACAAGATCAAGTTTGTGCCTGTGCTTAGTCCAAAGACCAAAGAAGAGGACAGAGCTGCATTAGCTAGCTATAACACCAAGTGAGTAGAACCTGTTTTTTTCCTTCACCTGAAATAGAATTGCTGTAGTTAAAAAATGTGCTTGCTTCAAATAGTTGATATGGTGGAAAAGATTTTTATTTATCTTGTTAAATTTGGATTGTTTGCGATGTCATATTTCTTGTGAATCACTGCTGGTATTTTTTTCTTTATCACCAGGGAATCAGTAGACAGTGCGTTACGGAAGCGAGAACACAAGTTTCGATCTCCACATTACTGCTGGTGTGACATGGAAAGTAAAGCCATCTGTGAGAATGTGAGTGCCTTCACATTATTTTAAAAAACAGTATACAGTCAACTCCTCTTACTCACAACAACCTAGATATTCTACTGTGTTGCTTGAAAGGGAAGAGTGTGATTTAGATGGTGCTGTGTGTTGCTGACTTTTATTTTTTCAGTAATATGATCTACGCTGTAAGTTTTAACAGATATTAAGGTATATGAAATAGCTATAATGCAAATCCTGATAGCAACATTTCACTTCTTGAGACAGTCAGTATGTATGTTATGTTGCAAATTGTCCATCAGTCAAGATGACCCCTTCACCCACTAAATATACATGTTTGAAATTATTTTCTATTAGTATTTATATCCATTTTTTTCATATATTATGTTTTCAACAGGGTGTGTTAGTGTCAGACTACGTAATAGAACTGACCATCAAGCCATGGGACCCTGATGATACACGCAGTAAAGGTGTTGGTACCTTTCTCAACTTGCATCCCCTCTATGCCAATGAGGAAGGCAAAATCTACTTTCGCAGGCAGGCCAGTTTAATTCAGGTAGATGTCTATGCATCATTTACATATTCCCAATAGGAAGATGTATTTTTTTATTTTATTTTGTTCTGTTTGTTTGTCTCTGTTATAACTATAGTATTCATTAGAATTTTGCAGATTGTGACTTTACTCACTGTAGCAATACACATTTTAGTCATTTGCTAATTTCCAAAGTCCTTAGTTTCTGTAGCAGTTAATTCATGGATATACAGGATCTGGTCCCAAGACTTGAGGTGCAGCTTCATAAAACTGCAGACATGGTGCTGTAAAAAATATTATTCTCAGGATTGACGTGGGAAGTGTTCATCTTAGTTGACCTCGTGTTTGTAGAATATTCTGACATGATGAAAAAAATGGGACCGAGAGAAGTTCCAAACTTTTCCTTACAATGCTGATGAGATCAAACACCTTTGAACAACAAATTGCAGGATTTGCTATGGTTGATGCAGTAACATTTCATTTGTACTGTTAGAACAATGACCCTTGGTACAGGTTGTGGGAAGATTGCTACCACTTGCCAAGGTCAGTTATAATAAGATTGAAACTGATTCTAAATTCGCTCTTTTTTTTTTTTTTTGCAGTATACCATGCCTGAAATTGCCAATTTATCAAGATATGAGGCAAAGTCCAAATGTGATGAAATTATATATGGGTAAGTAATTCAGGATTTAATTCTATTTTTCCTTTTTGGCCTGTGATCTTAAAGATTCTTGTATGTAGCATTAACAGTCTATTCTAGACTCATATGTGCAAGTTGTTGGTGAAACAGAGTATTTCGCTAATGGTCATCACCTTTCAATGGCAGTGGCACTGTATGCTTTCCAGGGAATTGAGAAAGTCCTAGAACGATCAGGCCTGCTGGGCCAATAATGGTGTGAAGAAGCATGAGCAGGCATTAGCCTGGATGTGAGACTTATAAACCTTATTACAGTATTACATTCTTTTTGGATTTTCCTTAATGTGCAAATTCTAAAGGTATCCACAATGCCAAATGCTGAGTATTAGTTAGTGTGTTCTTGACAATACTCATTGTTTTATCTCAGTGTTTCTTATGAAATGCATATGTGCAAAAGAAATATTCAATATTAAATGCCATATTCCTGATGCACTATAGTGCCAATGGCCTCATTACTGCAAAGAGTGAAACAGAGTTAGTTCATATTACTGCAAGTAGAAAATGTTTTGCAGCTCTTCAGCATTCTAAAATACTTCATGAGCTTTTTTCTACAACCTGTGTTCACCATGTATAGCTCTCCTACATACAGTAGAACACTGACATAAAGAACAGAACTGAGCATAATAATATTGATTCTTATATCAGTTATGCTTTATGTCCATCAATTTCAGCATCTAAGGACAAAAATTCAGAAGTTTGCAAGTTTTCTTATTTCCTTCACTTCATTCCAAAAGTGTCTTACATATTTTACTGATGTGGAAAAGCAGGTGTTCTTTAATTTAATTATTTCCTCAGACTGAAGAGGGAGATTTCAGTGCTCAGAGCTTCCATCACAAGAATAAATCAAGACAGGGACCACCAGTGTGCATCGTCGACTTCATCATCATCATTGTCATCAACATCACAACCATCAGAACCACATTGAATGATGATCACCATTTAACCGCCATTGTATCTTGTCATTTACACAAAGCATTTGTTAATAAATGTGTTGCATTAATGCTTCACAATATTACTTTGTTCATAGCAATTTGTTATCTTTGGTTAAAAACTGAAAGAAAATATAGCCGTAGTACAAACAAGAAATGTGCCACTGTGCTTTTATCTTTTTTTAATTGTAGAAGGAAAGTTCTCTTCACAAGAAAGTTCTATGTAAGAGAAATATTCTGGGGCAGTCATCACGGGATATATGCTATAGAGGGAGATGATCCAAGTAGACTCTAATGTTCTTCCATTATACACCAGGAGGTTGGGAGGATCTTAGGTTCAATCAAGAGGTCATAGGTCAGCAGCAACATGGCCGAGGTGGACAGTCATCCTGGGGGTACTGAGCAGGATTATATTGTCCCGGTTCACAGGTGCAGCACTGGCCCAACCTTTCCACAACACGACCAGTGTCACAAATTTTGTTCTGTGAGTCAAAATCATTTTATAAATAGAACAATGATACCAGTTTACAAAATAGAATATATCCATTTTCACTGAAAAGATTATGCTATTTAATTGTTACATTTTCTTATCAGCCCCTAATCACTAGCACCATCTGTATATCCAAGTACCCATTTTAAGACCAGTAGGCTGAAAAATATTAGAACACGATTCTTTTATCTTGTTTCGAAGTCTAAACAGTACTTGAATATGCATGTTACAAACTTCCTTCCTGGGATACTGTAAGCTGTTTCACAGTAAGCATACAGTTGAGCACAAATATTTGTAAAATCTGTGAGTCGAATCACAGTTCTCTCCAATTAGCTTTCAGACCTGAATTATTTCTCTATTCTAGTGCTTTACATAAAATAATATTCCTTGAAATTCAGCAGATTTCAACAAGAATTTGAGCTATTCATGCATCTCATTATTCCATAGAATTGATGTAGCCTGAAAGGCACTGTGGGACTTGCAAAGTGCTTTAGTTTGGCATACTATTAAAGGTGTTCATAGTAATATTTCTAATAAGCAATTTTTGGAGTGTTTACCCATAAGAATATATACTTACAGGTTTAAATCTGAAGTAGCCAATGGTTTCTCCATAAGGCAGGCCCATTCTGGTGTAACCCAAATTCTGTGTGTTGTGGTAGGGAGGGATGGTGTCGTTGTAGATGGAGGTGGTGCAGCATGGGTGGATTCCTTTGCCAAAGCGGTTGCAGTTGGAACACATACTCTATGTTGTACATAAAAAAAAAACATTGAAGACATTTTACATTCACTAATTGGGCTCCAACAGCATGCCTGAGAAAAACATAACTTCTCATTTCTCATATCCAAATGCAAATAGAGCTGAATCAGAAACACTAGATGTAGCCTATCTTGCAAAAAAAAAAAATCTGAAATTTCTCCAAAATTTAGAGTGGTCTGAAGATTTATGGAAGAGCTTTCAAATTTGTGCATATTGAATAATTTTCACCTTTAATTGTGTGAATCCACTCTATAATGCTTTTTACCTGCCTTTCACCTAAGACCTGAAAGCTCCCAGTTCTTGACACCACATAGTGATAGGGCAATAGTCTATGTAATTACCCTACGTGAAAATACATTTAAGTACAACCAAGATGTCTCTGTCATTCAACCCTTCTACTGTCACCAGCACACATTGACACATACACGCTTCCCTCAACACTCACCACTGGGTATTTATCTCTGGCCCTATAGGGTCCCAACACCTGTGGAGACTTGCCAGGATTCTGTGGAAAGAGATGGGTTTAGTTTTAATAATGTACTATAACTTATAACATAAGTAATGTTGTCTTGACCAGGACTGGAGGAAGATGAAAGATTGTGCTAGATGAGATCAAGAATTTCCAATGAATGTTGAGGAGGCAAGAAACAAACTTTAGCTAGTGTACCAATGCTCTGGCACTTGCACCTAGGTTTGGTGTCGTGTCTTTGATCTTTGTCATTGGGCCTTAGATCTTGATGCCAGTATGAAATAGTTCTGAGCTTTTGCGTTGCTGGGTAATGGGTTTTGCGGTAGGCTCTTAGCCCACATGGCAGAGGGAACAGGACAAGTAATAGTGTTCAACAGTTTCATATGAGTGATGACAGTTTGTGCAGTTTAGATCATCTAGGTTTAAAGCAAAAATCTCACAATTTTGAACTTCAAATGCTCAAATTCGTCACCTATTCATTGCAAAGATGTGACCCTTTACTCTGAATTTCTTTACTTAAGTTATCTCACACTCGAACGCATCACAAAACTGAATATTTGAGCTGAGTCAGTTTCCCGAAATTCGAGTTCATGAGATTCTACGTGTAGCCAACTAAATCAGGAAGTTTCGGGAATGTTACAGAAAAAAAGAAGATGAAGGAAATACTGTAGCTTATTTGAAGCACATTTACAAGACCTACACTCTCACATATTAATCATGAAATCACTTCATTCAAAACTAGCGTATCTGTTCCGAAGATCGTGGAAAGTTCCAAAGTGATACAGTAGTTAAGTAAAATCAGACCTGTGAGTGGTGCTCATCACTGTACACTTAAAGTCGAGCAGTTTAAAACTGCATTGGAAGACAAGCTCTGCCTACAAATGGTCATGGCCACAACCCTGACTCAGATGAATTTGCATTCATATTTCAAATACTAGACATTTTTACTTCAATTTTCTTTCTGGTAATCATTCGGAGGGATAGTAAATTAATGATCTGCAGTACGAAATCCGTTGCTTGCGAAATTCGAGAGGAAAAAAAGGTAGCGCTCCAGTGTGAAGTGTGTGACAATCTTGTCACAGATCAGTGAATTGCTCTTCATGCTTCTCCTCTCCATTTACCTTCCCTCTATGGAAAATTGCATTTCAAACCCTTGAAATGTGCACCAAAAACTGCAAAATTTGCATGTAAAAAGTGGTCAAAATTGCACCAAAATTGCAAAAATGTGACAAAAATAGCTTCATAACTTCATTATTTACCACCACATCACATTGTTTACCACTGAAATGTTGCAAAAATGTGGAAATAAAACACATTTTCTGTATTTCTGTTCACTCTGATTTGTAACACTGGCAGAAAACGTGTATTGCTTGGCCAAAAGCAGCAAACTTTGCACCAAATTTGCAGAAAACGCCTAAATTTGCGGAAATTTGCAAAATTGCAACTAGGCATCAAAAATGCAGAAGTTTGCTATAATTTGCGACCGTTTGCAATTTGCACCCCATGCGAGCGTTTAAGCATTCAGAAAGTTTTTTTATTAAACCTGTCATATACATATACTGTATGTATATTGTAAAGTCTATACACAGTCTCTTTTAATAATATAACGGATGTTGAGGTTGTCTTCGCTTGGTACCATGTTAGAGCAGGACTGGTACACAAAGGGAGGTACAAGGAAAACAGAATTATCCTATTCCAACCCATTCTCCTGTTAAAGAATATTCAGTAGGAACCAGCCATCTCTGTCCTAAGCCCTGAACACATCAAATATCGCAAGATGCTTTCATATTGCGCTTATCTAATTTTTGCAACATTTACCAGACACCAACGATAAAAACAAAAAGCAGTGTGCTGCCGTGGAGCAGACCACCTCCGTCTGAAGCCAGCTGTACACCCTCACGCAGAAGTGAAATTTGGTTGTACTCGCACAAGAAAATGTGCTTACAGTACACCCTCACCCAGAGGTAAACATTTTCCACGAAAATTAACATATCCACATGCAGAGATGAGAAAGTAAATGGATTTCCAGGGAAATTAACATCCCAACCTGTGGTATACTCACAAAAGGGGGGATTATTTTTCCCTCCAAGTACATGACATTACCCGGCCGCCTCCTCAGACGACCTGCCAGCTAGTGGAGAAATACAAAAAAAAATGTTGTCTGTCACTGAACACGGCGGTTATCACGTGAGAATGAGACAATAAAAACAACAACAACAACAACAAACAAACGAAAAGCTGATTGTATTTGTGAGCAACAGGCTGAGCCAACCCCCTCCCNTAGATATTAGACATGTATTATTTTGTTTATTATTTTGTTAGGTGGTTGCATTAACCCCAGTAGGCATGCGCACATGGCGTTTTGCTACGAGTAGTCTGAATTCCATACAGCCCACAGCGATTAGGGTTCATTTAGCCAGTTGATTATCATAGTGATCATATAATCTCTCTATTACTGAAAAGTATTAAGCTTTTTACTGTAGGACTTTGCGGTAAACTCATTCACAGACACTATAGTTATTCGATACTCAGCTTAATATGACACTTCAGACGCCATGCACCTATTGCACTGCACCTATGTTGAGGATCGCAACTTACGTAAGGTTTCTGATCGTAAGCCAACCCGTTGTAGAAGATGACATCAGAGCGACAGAGGCAGGGGTCGTTGATACAGCAACCATCTATCTCCTTGGAGATGGGCACTCCGTTCATAACGTATGGACTCCGCCCATCCTGGAAATCTCGCTGTTAATAGAACGGGAAAGGGCTTTTTACGGGTTCAGACAGCGAAAGAAGCACATGACAATGAAAGGGAATATTAAGAAATTAACCTGAATAAAATTTATGGCATAGCGGGTACAGTATGTGGTGTGGGTGTGTCTCTGTGGACGCTCAGAAGGATGCGGGTATCAGGAAATAGATTGTATGTCTGTCTGTCTGTCTGTCTGTCTGTCTGTCTAAGCTGAGTTACTGAAACGATTATGGCAAATGTACTGTATTATTATTATTATGTGAAAAACGTATCTACCAGGGGACAGGCAGTACATTACAGCGAGTGTGTGCGGGCTCTTGGGGTTTCTGCGCTATATAACCCCATCAAAATTATTTCTCTTTTAACTGCTAGGGAGTAGGATGAAATGAATGGAAATCCTTTCTGGATGGGTGTAAATCTAAGCGCCCTTATAAACAGGGACGCTGGGGTGTGTATACAATTTGGCAGTTTTATTAAAAGTTTTTGTTGTCAAAAATTCCCTTGATGATGATTACCCTGCAAATGTACAACAGCGGGTTCTGTTTCTTTCCTTTTGTTCTGTTATGAAGCAACCTCAAATTGTGTTTGGAAATTTGTTTTTTTTTCGTTTGTTGATTCTATGGTAAAAAACAAATTGCTCACTGTCTGTTCACCGTAGTAAACTTATGCAAGGGCTAGTCAGGATGATTTTTTTTATAAAGTAATTTAGCCTTTATATCCTAACCTTTTTATTTTTATGGTGGGAGTCGATGGTTTTTGAAAAGTCAAAAATTTGGTATTGGGTTCCAAAAGAGCAAATCTGGCAACCCTGGTACAGTCTAGACATCCAGTTCTCGTCGCCGAAAGAAGACAAAAAAAAAAAACACCAGAAAATCGTGCAAGGAAAACACCTTGCGTAAAAAGGAACCAAAAAAAAACACCGCTGTCAGGAAAAAAAAAGGGTAAGCACATTTTTTTTCCCTCAGATTATTGGCTACTTTTTCTTTTTTAAACTTCTCTCTCTACATTACCGTTAGATGAATTGCACTGAGGATATAGAAGAGCTGAATCTGTGAGACAGTGTATAGGTTTCCAGATTATCGGCGAAGAGTAGGACAAGTTAACGTGACAAAATCGCATTGCCAGAGCTTGTAAATGGCTCATGGATGAATTAAGACAGAGGTAATGTTTGACCATTTTAGGAAACATTGACGGTTACTTAAACTGTACTAGATAAATAGATAACATGTTGGTAATCTCAGATTCATAGATTATATGGACGCTACGCCCCTGGACTAACTCATATCACAGCACACCTACCTACTCTTCCACATTCTTGTTCGTTTGCTTCTTTGCCTGATGAACGTTTTTCTTTTAACAATATCAGGAGGCTGGGTGCCTTTCTATAAAGCTTTATTTGCATTCTAACTATCATACATTAGACTATATGACTCACAGTTTGCGCTCTATTTCCTCTCTTACATCCTCTGAGCATTGGCCAGGCTGCAGCCCGTGCTGTTGGTCGTACCAGTTTCGTCCGACGCTCGTCGGACAGAGGAAGCTCAGCCAGATCTCAAGAACCTTCTTCCGTCGCTGTTTCCGGTAAAATTCCTGGAAACCACGGAAATCAAGCTTTTGCTCAGTGATAGCCTTTTAGATTACTTTATTGACATCTATCAAAATTGGAAGCGTAGCGATTTATTCTAGAATGACCTCCTTTTTTTTTTTTTTTGGCACAGCGCTATAATGCTGACGTCACAACCGATGCGTCACAGTATTGGTAGTGGCATGGTATCACTCAAGGGGCCAAAAAGACACAAGGAATATGCTACTGTGCCCTATATGCAACCACAGAGTTCTTTACCTAGATTAGACTTGAGCGCAGACTGAATGAGCATGAAGCTGCACGTATGCAGTGTGCAGTGATAGTCTTTCAAGAGCATAAGGGCAGCAAAGTCTACGGTTCCGAAGCAAATATCACTGTTATGTTATAGTTGAGTCCAGTGCGGTAATTATTTCGTTACAATGCTAATTGGCAGCGATACTTGTGCTGTAAAACCTCATTTGATTCTTGAGATGAATATGTTTGATCCAGAATAGCCTATGTGTTGTACCTATAAGTCTCAGAGAACGCCTCGGAATAACTCAGTCAGACACAGTTGATATCTATCCTTACAAAGTGCAATCAATAGGGAAGATCTATGAAAGTAACCTGTCCATTTTGGGCCTGTCCTTCACATTGCATAGGCTACATTAATTGTCTTTTTGTTTTTTAACGTCAGGACAGGGTGGGGGAGGGGACACTGGTTTGTATAGATCCGATAATATTCTGGGTACCGGTAGTCTTTGTGTCAAGCTAAAGTGCAATTAAGTGATCATGTTTGTTTTAAAAAAAACCAGAAACTGCCAAATTGTTATACACAAACACAGCACAACACAAACGTAGCAATATTTGTTTTCTCATCTTTGATAGGTTAAATTACATAGGCCTGCACTTAGCCTAGACAGTGCGCGCATCTCTGGGGTTTGAACAGGTTTGTGTATGTGTCTTAGAAATTATACACTTTGTTTTCCAAGTGTCACATTGAAAAAAAAATATGCTGGGGACTTAAAGTGGTCTTAATAATCCATATCAAAATCGTCACAAAATCGACACTGATACCAACCAGACGTTGGAAACTTCATGTTATCTGAGACTACATTGAATTGTCCTGAGCTCGATTTGTGGTACTGTATATAAATATATGTTGTACTTCGTGCTGAACATTTCTCTTCATGGTTATAAGTATAGACATGCGTAGAGATAAAAAAAACAACAAAGATCACAACGGTTAGCTTTTATCCGCCTGTGTAGAGTATCGTCATGCTCATTCCGCATTTGCCTGATTTGTTTTTCTATTGAATGATACTTTGATTTGTTTCTCCTACTCTGATGTCCAGTCATCTTTTTGTTGTTTTTTTTTAACTATTAACATAAAAGGAAGGTTTTGTTTTGCTATTTTATTCACAATTTTCAAACTAACTCACATCTACCGCATTATTTTGCCTCGGGCAACTAGTTCAGAGTGCCGGAATTCTCATAACCTCAGAAAGTGACTTAGCCAAGTAATGTTTGTGGAATCAGCATGACAGTATGTGGGGCAGCCTACTCACCGATACCCAGTCCTTGACGTTGTGGTCCACTTCGTCTGCACACAGCTCACTAGGAGATATGCTCCAGTGGCAGTGAGACAGGTCGGGGAACTCGGCACTCATGGTGGAGATTTTAGAACGAGAGGATGTAGTGATTGGCTCTTTTGATTGATTATGTCCTCTTGTAAGAGTATCTGATGGGGCTGTGTTTCATAAAACAGTTTGGCTTGGTGTGAAAGGAGGTGGGGACTAGAGGTTCTAACTCATCTTCTGGTCAGGAATCTTGATAGGACATGACATGTCTTTTAAATTTGGCTTGGAGCGAGAGGATGTAATGGGTTTGGAGCTTGAGAGACGCTTTTCGTGATAAATTAATTTGATAGAGTATGTGATTTTCACAAATTTGGTTTGTAGCTGTAGGCTGCAGGGACTGGGGGCTTTTGATAATCTACTCGTTAGGAAACCATATAATTAGTGCTCGTATGGCAAGTTTGGTCTGGCGCGCAAGGACGCAGGGAGCCTTGGCTTTAGATAATTATTTCGTAAAAAAAAACTTGAGAGATTACGTTATTCACAAGTTTGGCTTGGAGAGAGGGGACGAAGAGGTGTAGGGTTTATGACAATCTACTAGTAAGGAATCTTGATGTTTTATTTTCCACAAGTTTGGCTTAGAGCGCTGGAACGCAAGGGCTTGGGGCTGTGGATTATCTTCTCGCAAAAAGACAAAAAGAAAAGAACTGATAAGGTAGGGGCCTATGTGTTTTCTCAAAACTTTAACTTGAAGTGAGAGAGCATAAGATTTGGGCTTTAGATTATCCTCTTGTATGGAAACTTGCTGAGGTCAGTGTTTTTCAATACTTTGGTTTTCACTTTAAACAGTGGCAACATGTAAGCCGCGATTTTCCGTGAGGATTGAGGGGTAGCACAGCCGCAGAGCAGACTAACAGAGGCGTCTTCCAGTTCTCCTTTCTCGTCGAAACAAGCTTCTTCTTCGTGGTTGACTTGAAGTCCTTGCATTGACGACGTGGTGACAGAATATGACGCCTCTGATGATGGATCGTAGCTCAAGAGGGTTAGTTCTTCGATGGAATAATTATTCACCTCCTGTGAAGACAGGGAAATCACAGGGGCGCTCAGAGATTTGTCCCTATGAAAGGTGAACGGGTATGTTTGATCAAAATCTTTGACGTCGCGCGTCGATTTCTGCAATTTCATAGTCTATCCAGTTTATCGCCTGAGCGGTGCTATTTTGAATTCCATAACTGGTGAGATCTTACCACGGAAAGCCGTAAACTGAAAACAGTAGTTCTCCTCTGCAAATATTTTACCGGTATTCGGTTTTAGTCTCTACTACTATAGCAGTGTCTCTTGGTGTGTGTCCGCCTACCATGCTGATATGTCCTCTTCATTTGTGTGCTCAGAAATAAGTGACGTTAACTTTTTTTGCACAAAAATTGATGACGCATTTCAGCAGTTATTTCACCGAAACAAAAACCAAAATCTTCGGTGTATGGACCACCACAATTTAGATCCAGTTCGTGCTTAGAACGGCGTAAAACTTGCATGTAAGCATTTTTTTTCCCGTGCGCAGCGTGTGACGCTGTTTCATTATGTGCATGACCTCAAAAACGATTAAGAATATTTTCGAAATTGGTTTGTGCCACGAACTGTGATGTCCATGACTGCCATTTTGAATCCAGTCAGCAACTAGCCGCTGCTCTAATGAACGTCACATGTTCCTAGTACCTTGCGGTGCTTTCTTCCACACCGTTTTGTTTGTTTTTTTGTTGTTGTTGTTTTTTGCATTCGCGACGCACTGTGGGTATGTGTGAATGTAATTTAACACATCACTTAAATACAAAAAAATTTGCAATTGTGAAATAATGTGCAAAAAAAATGTTTTTTAATCATTATATTAATGATAAGCATGCACCGATTCATTATTATTCTAGCATTGTATTATTCGGGTTGGCTCTAATGATAAGTATGCATCAATAGAAAGTATTCATTTTTTTCCCAACCACAAAGGCACATTCATTCATTATCAAAATTTGATCGTATTCCAGCGTAACATCTTAATTAACACAGGAGCTGTTTAAGACTGCATCGTCCTACAGACCAAATTAAATTATACGATACCCTATTAATTCAATAAAACAGTCTTTTAGTTTGAATGACCAGAACCTTAATTAAAAGTTGAATAATATATTGTCAGATAGAGGTGTCTGTAGCTGCTGGAACTTAAGTGACGTCATCGTTTTTGCCACAGGCCTCTGCTGATCGGGGAAGGGGAATCATTCTGAAAATAAGGGCCAAACCCGGTAACTCTAACTCTCCTTATTGCGTCATATTACATACGCGCACGGTAACAAAACGATGCTCTTTCATCGCAAACTTGACTCGGTGGGCACCATAGATAATTTTTATAAAGAAAAAGTATTGAAAAAGGGAACATTACTTTTGATGTGCGTTTCCTCTTGTGTACACTATAAGTATCCCCCTCTGACCCTCAAGGTTTGCCTGTCCCCATGACTGCCATGGTGTCTCCCTCCTGACGTTGTCTCGTCGTTTACTCCTATTTGAATGACTGAATCGTGAGTGGGTACAAGAGTGAGTCGTGAGTGGGTACGTGAGTACCTACCTAGCAAGCATTCCTGTGGTAGTGACTGACTTTGTCGACATCTCTGCGGTCGAGAATTTCATAGGACGGCATGATACGAGTTTCATGAACTTGCATGGGCGTCAGCTTGAAGTATTGGCGCTTGTAAAGAATGAGAGAGAAGAGAAAAAAAAAACTCTGTAACATTCACCCAGTGGCGTCACCGGGACATTTTATAAAAATCCTTTCTCTCACAATGTCACTCGACTGAAGTAAAGATTACATCATCGATTCGGGTGGATGACGACATGTCTATTATGTGGTGTACTGTTTTCAGATCTGGTGATTTCTGCTCTCTCCCCAAATAGGAACTAAAGTAAACTATTCCATCAGGATTTTTCTAGTGACTCCTTAGGCATGAATACTGGCGGGCATGGCAATGTCATCAGTTCATGATAGATCTAGTTCAACCTAGAAATTAGGCCTACTTTTTTTTTTTTTTTACAGAATTGTACTCCCTATGATAGGAAGACAGCGAAATTTCAGCAATAAGTTTGGTGTCCCTCGAAGCATCGAGCCAAGTTGTTGGTTTTTTTATGCGTGTCATAATGTCATAGAACTGAATGAAGAATGACAGAGATCCTTTATCTTAATCTGGACTTCATTATCATGACAAAATAAACTATTAAAACGCCGATTAGATTCGACTACGAACATTGTGCTTTTCAAGCAGATTTTGAAGCTTGGTTTTTGTTGTTGTTGTTGTTGGTGGTGGTGGTGATAGTGGTGGTGGTGGTTGACTTTATTAAGTATAACTTGGTGTAATTGTTCTTTTATACGTTACACCACTGGGAGCACTAACAATCACATTTTCACCCTCCATCAGTAGTTTTGCAAATCGGTCGATGGCATGGCATCCTGCTAATGAGTTTATCAAAAGAACATCACACTGTTAATGCGCATGTGCAATTTTTGGCACAAGATAGAAGGCATCCCCTGCAGGGGTTAAATTTGGCGCTGATGAGTTTTCTTCTGCAAGAAATGCACCCAGATAAATGAAGGAGTAGGAACACAATCTGAATCAAAATGCCAAGTACTGAAGAATCCGAGATTGAAAACATAAAAAAAAACCTCAAAGAACACGAGCGTTTATTCGTTGAAACATCATTCGTCATATTTCCTGGGAAATATTAAAGGGAGAAACCCCATCCAGAAATTTAACAGACTGCTGCCATTATAACTGTTCATTCTCATTGGCAGATACAGTCTTTTACTTTTGAGTTTATTCATTAACACTTTGGAGACTGAAGCTTGAGGCAATGTTAAGAAAGAAAAAAAAACAGTTTTAATCTTCCTGTGCATATTTCAGCTTGTGTTCACTTACTAAACTAATCAAGTTGGTATAATATTCGTGGGACGTCTTAGACTATACAGTTGGCCAACTAATAAAGTTGGTATGTTCGTGGGAAGTTTTAGAGTAAACTTCACAGTTGGCCAACTAATCAAGTTGGTATGTTCGTGGGAAGTCTTAGAGTAGACAATACAGTTGGCCAGCTAATCAAGTTGGTATGTGTCAGTTTTCGTTCATCCTCTCGTAAATGATGGAAGTTGACCAACTGAATTTGGAAGGTGAGTAAAAAACCTAAGAGCCTGTGGACATTTTTAGCATTCTGTGTCCTAAAAATAATCTCGTGAAACAGAGTTATCTCTGAAGCGTTACGCCAACTTACCACAGGGGGTTTTCCTAATCCTTTGTAGTGTCCTTTAACGGGGATGAGCGACTGCGGTCGTTCGGGACACTGGATAGGAGATCGAATTGGGCATTATACGACTGATTTCATATGATGAAAAAAATGATTGCCTTTCATTCTTCTTACCCTTTCCTCTAGCCTGGAAGATGGACAGTCCCTTGTAATGCCCTGTTTCGACTCCTCCCTACCCCCCTCACTCCTGCTCCCCCCTCCTCC
>JAWQUT010000857.1:7167-9667 GCA_033807755.1 Ellobium chinense
AATTCAATTCAATTCAGGTTTATTTCCAAGATGTCGTTGGAACATCACATGGATATAAGACGCATTTACATAATAAGATGGCAGAGCAGTCAACATGGTAAAACAGTGTACACCTTCAATAACCAGGAAAGAATAACTTAAAGTCATAGTACGTACATCCAGATAAGGAATGGGTTTTGACGGTGAATTAGATAGACAAGTCAAGTATTACTTGGGAAAATTTTCCCAACCCCACAAGACGTTGTTTTGCATTAGAGTTTATCAGTTGGTTTGCTTTAAGTGTGTTAGGGTTTTCGAAGAAATACCGTGGAATATATTTTTTTTCTGCTTTCAGATAGATAACCACACTCAAAAATATAATGGAATTCAGTCTCAGGATGCATGTGACTTGTTTCTGCGTCCTTCTGTCTCTCCTAGTAGCCTTCTATCAGTACCCACCCATCTGTGCAACTACGTACCCTTCATAGTTAATCAAGAATCAAGAAAGGCGAAGGATTTGATACACCCATCGGTTGTGGTGTTTTAATTTGAATATCAATATCATATCTATCGGTGTTGGCTAAATGCGTGGTATGTCCAGTGTTTATTATTCCCTTGTTAACAGCAAAGGTATCAATAGTATCCACCAGAACAAGACCACCGCGTTATGTAAAAAATACCCAATTGGAATATATTTTTCTTTTGGCTCTTGACTTCTTGACACTCTATAGAGACTGGCCCACACCTAGTCAACTTGGGTCATGACTTCCACGTGTTTTACGTGTACAGTATTGTTAGAAACAACCAACACTAATTGCTGTGAAGTTCGAGCTATTCAGGAATTAAATACCATAACTGACCTGACATGTTGATGGAATTGCCCTTATCTGAGGAAATGTGAATGTAAGGATGGATTGGAAGCCAATATTTCTTTACTTCGGCGGAAAGCTTGTAGGAACTCACAGACTGATGACGTCATTTTGCGCATTTTCCCCCGGAGGAACAAATTATAGCAGAATGTCTACGTGGGAAGACACTCGTATAAACAGATTCATATGGCATCGCTCTACTTTAACATAATACCATAGCACAGGTAATGCTTGCTTCTCTTTGATATATACAGGAGACTCCCCTTTAGCTGCATCCCTCATAATCATATCTGTCTGTTAACTGTAACATTCTTGTTATTCAAATAGCAGACACAGATTGTCTTCGCCTTCTTCTTTTTCTCCTCCTCCTCCTCCTCCTAATTAACGTGACATTTTGCTGGAACTGCCCTTTGATTTAAAGGAGTATGGATGTAGATGTGGATTAACACCCACTAGTATAAAGGGGTGCATTGTTTTGGCAGAAAGGCTGTAGGAAGTTCTGATGTTATTGCACTTCCATGTTTTTATGTACCTGTATTAAAAAAAATATTAAAATATTTACTTTGGGCCTTCCCACTCCACTTAGTTTTGCTCTATTCCCCACAGGCTCGCAGTCCGTTTTTGTTCTGATGACGTAAGTTCGCTCATTTTTCTTCAGAAGAGCAAGTTACAGATTATCTGCGTGGGAAGACTCGTATAAACAGATCCAATATGACGTCGCTTTATTCATGCATAATACCATAATACATGTAATCATTGGTTCTCTTTGGTAAAGTCAGGAGACTCCCCTTAGTAGCAGTCCTGTTAATATCATCTGTCTGTTAACTGCAACATCCTTGTTATTCAGACAGCAGGTAATGGGATAATGGGCTCCTTCGCCTTCTTCTTCTCCTCCTGACTGAAGGAGATTCTGCTGGAACTGCCCTTATTCATAGAAGTGTGCTGCCCCCCAAGACAGAGCGACGTATCTGTGCATTTCATAATTTTGAGGAAAATGCAAAAAAAAACTTCAGATGCTTAGGCTGTCTAAAGTTATGAATGCTTGTAATCATGACTTTGCATAGTGTTAGTTTTAAGTATTACCTGTTTTGTAATGCAAGGTTCAACAGAGCAGATAAGGTGTTCAGTACGTCGCCCTGCCTTAGGAAATAATAGATGCATCGCTCTGCCATCGACCATGTGGTTGTAAACACTCACTTACGTGGGCTTGACGCTTTGAAAACTACTATTTCGGGTGCAGATAAGACTACCTGCCTTTGACACAAAAAGGATATGGGCGAGACAAATCCAACAAGACAATGAAATAAGAAAACATGATTTTGTTAGATACGTCGCTCTGCCTTAGGACGGCAGTGTGGATGCTGGTGTGGATTAAGATCCAATGGTGTAAGGGGGCCCATTGTTTCGGCAGAAAGGCTGTAGGAAGTCACAAACTGATGACGTCAGTTTCCTCATTTTTTTTTCCTCTGAAGAAGCAGTTACAGCAGTGTATCTACATGAGAAGACTTACGACCAGGTCCAGTATGACGTCACCCAACTTCAATGGAATACCATAACGGAGGTAATTATGGATTTATATTTGATAAACACGATAGCCTCCTCTTTGTTGCAGTGATGTTATTCATAACAGTCCCTCAATAACAACATGTCTG
>JAWQUT010000857.1:14667-17554 GCA_033807755.1 Ellobium chinense
AATCTGCGCGCCAGAACTTGTCTTCATTGACTAATGCAGGAGTCCCACAGAATCGAAGTAAGCTTCTTAAGGCAGTGCGAGCAGAATTAAAGGTTCCTAAAGGAAATTCTAATGAGAAGCTCCAAGACTCATTCTGTTCTATATCAGTACCGCTCGATATTCTAAATCGATACATCTGAGCTCGCTAGATGAAATAAACACAATCAAAGCATGACCTTGTCCATGTATAGTTCTCCTTTTTTTTTATATAAGTCAACTGATTATTATTTTTTTATTTTAAAGTCAACTGATTACGGTACACGATACTGATTCGCAATATCGACGTCTGCATATATTTGTATATAAAAGTCGTCAGCTGCTCATACCTGTCACAAATTGACCTATTTCCAACATCCGGGACAGTTATAAGTCATAATATAGCAATCAGCCCTGGTTCATTCACCATTATACTGATACTGCTCTCCTAACACAACATGGTCACGCTCATTCCACATTTGCCTCAGTCATTTTTTATCGTTCTGAGAACTTGAGCGTCTCCATCTGTTTTTATTTTTTTAAAGCAAAACAGTGAGGCAGATGTGCTCTAGCTAATAAAACTGGGATATAATATACACGTGACAACTCAACGTTGTTTCAATACGAAAAAATAAATAAATGGAAGATCATTAGCAAATGCGGTTTGTACGACACAACATTTTTCAAGATTTACACGATTCCAGTTTTCGTTCACATTTCGAATGCTAAATTGTAGTCCGCTTTGGTGTGCAGTTCTGGTGCAGCTCCCGTTGGATTTGAAGCCGAAACGTGCACGCCAAAGTGCAAAATGGTGTCTCAATCATCGTTTCAGTAAAAATACGAATGAAAATTGAAGTCCTACGACCTCTTCCCCCTCCCTCCCCCTTTACGGCGCTCGAGCACCAAGGCGAATTGACCGATGTATTGCGCGTCTCCGGCTGCAAAATCTGTACTTACTGGGTATAATTTTTCTATCAGTTTTGCTCGAAAAGTGACAGCTTATCATCTACAGTTGAGAATTTGCGTATATGAGATTGGATCTCTTACCTTCATGAGAAAAGAATTACTGTACATTAAATCTGCATGTTGAACGCTTCCAAGTGATGCATTCAGCACCGATGCGCAAACGAACTTTTTACGATGGTAAGAGATCCCATCGTTAATATGCAGCTCACAAATATCTAAATTGTCAGGTCAAACGACAGGTCAGCACTGCATTGTTATTTTAACCCTCTAGTGCCCAACGTATCAGATCTGATACATTTCGTGGAACAAAAAAAACAAAAACCAAACCAAGATCATCACCCTTCCATAATAGTGTGAAGTCGCATGAGCGGGCATTAGCCTGGATATGAGACTTATAACCCGTACTATTATTATTATTATTATCATTTTGATGCTTGTTCCAGCATAGTGGATCCAGAAGTGATCCAAAAACTGGAGCTCGGACTTTTTGTGCCATTGTAAATAGGGCTGGGCACTAGGTTGGACAGTCTGTTATGCACGAAACGCCGTCAGAATGCAACCTTATGAAAGAGCACAACCAGTTCAAAATTTAGAGTCAACACTCAGCTCGAGGAAAGAGGCTTGCGGTTTTTTTGTGCTAAGCATTCCTGTAGACCCCTAGAACTCTGGCAAATTTCGTAGGCAAAATATCAAGACACTCAAGCCTAGAGCCTGGCTTAGGGCCGGGGGCAGGGTTTGAGTTAGGGTGACGGAATGTAAAGCAGATCTGGAACTGTTCCTAGCCATTATCCTTGTTTGAGAACTCTCTTTCCGGAGCCTGTCCCTATCCCTGGACGAAGCTGTAGGTGGGTGTTGTCATATAATAGTGAGAGTGAAGGAAGTCAAACAGTCCGGTGCAAATCTACGCGGCGCCTGTCTATGGCAGCCTATGCATACTTTAGTCAAATTAAAGATTCAGGTTTATATATGACAAGACTAACACCCCCTTTTACAAATGAGCAGGTAGGCAGGCAACGCACCAGCGGCGAAAGAATACCTAGCGCACCGAAAGGCATCATAGACGAATGCATTAGACTCCGTGAAAAAGTTGGACGATTGGCGAATCGGGCAGATTGAAAAGATCTATCGGAGACTGTATTTCGTTGCTATACACATTCTTGTTATAAAAAAGGGTAAAAAAAAAATAAAGAGGACTGATGTGTATAGTTACTTTTTGTGTATTTTTCTACGAATTTAGGTAAAAACCGCATGTTTTTACGTTACGTAGTTCTCAAGAAATCTGTGACACAAATTTGGCTGAAGCGTTTTATTAGTATAGATATGATCATAGGACCGTCTTAAAGACCTAAACTGATGATTAAGGGCAAGGATCGAACCCCAGACGTCTGTAATTTATTGTAAGCAAATTCGAGAATCTGACATCCCTAGCCCCTCCCTCCTCCCCTTTCCCTCCCCCCTCCTTTACCACCACTGCCACCACCAAAAAAATGCGGAATTTACGCACGTTAGTTGATAAAAAGGGAACAGTATGCCGCGTGCAAATATGCAAGCCTCTGTTGAGGAAAAGAAAAACACATTTGCTGGTGACTTGCTGCCCCTCTCTCCCCTCCCCCCCTCCTCCACCCCTCCTCCAAATCATACAAATCAAAGCTGCATGAAATGAATACTGATTTAATGAAACTATGACAACATAGACTCTCGTGGGAATGTGTGTGGATGAATCACTAAAATTCAAACAGCAATACATAACAACTAGATAATGATAACAATAACAACAATAATGTTTACAACAAAAGGAAGTACAAGATCATAATGGCGATTGAGTTTGTGCAGGACTTCCTGGTTTGGGTCAGGTGTTGAAACCAGTGCGTCAGAAAACGGGAATGGCGTGGCATCAAGCAAAGGG
>JAWQUT010000857.1:18723-63734 GCA_033807755.1 Ellobium chinense
GGGGGGGGAGAGAAGGAATGGGGAACGCTTCTTCCTTTAAATATCTGTCATGTCTCGCTCTCTCCGAAAGAGAGTTTCCTCTCTACATTAGATGTTAGTCATCAACATATTTATCTGTACCATATTTCATAGGGTTTAACTGATTAGATCAAAATCAAATGCAAATTTTAATGTGAGCAACCCCTTTGGTCAGGGTTTTACCCTCTAGTGCCCAGGCATAGAAATACCGGGAGGAAAATTCTGAAAATTCACATACACACTTCAAATGCCACCCAAATTACATATAAAACATTGATTTTGAACAATGTCAGTATTTAATAGGTGAAAAATTTTGAGTCAGATTTGGACCCCCGGGCACTGAAACATCCGTGCCATATTTGGACCACTCCATGGAGTTGGGTTGCCAAATATGGANCCATATTTCATAACGTTTAACTGATTAGGTCAAAATCAAATGCAAATTTTAATGTCAGCAACTCTCTTGGTCAGGGTTTAACCCTCTAGTGCCCAGGCATAGAAATACTGGTAGAAAAATTCTGAAAATTCACATACACACTTCAAATGCCACCCAAATTACATATAAAACATTGATTTTGAACAATGTCAGTATTTAATAGGTGAAAAATTTTGGGTCAGATTTGGACCCCCGGGCACTGAAACATCCTTCCCATATTTGGACCACTCCATACTGGACCCTTGAAGGTGGGTTGCCAAATATGGACCAGTGGGCACTAGAGGGTTAAGGGCGATTCAAACGAGAGTAATTGACATCAGCTGTGGGGTTGAATCCCAACCACGGTCGTGCTGTACTCGTAAATGCTTTGGGGAGAGGAAAGAGGATGTCGTTCCCATTTTTCTCAGTCCTTACATCTGTGGAACAGAATTAAGATTGGAATTTAAAAAAGTACATAAATTCTATATGTTGAACGCTACTATAGGCGCATTCAGCAGCGAAGCACTGATATAATTCTGATGATAGTACGAGACCCCATCTTTGATGCGCAAGCTCACAATTTGAAATTCAAGAGATCCCATCGTTAATGCGCAAACTCTCAAGTGTTGCGTTGAAGCCCTGTCTCCGTTTCAGCCGTGGTTTTTCTGAATGAGTTCCTCAGTAAACTTTTCTGAGCCTTAAATGAAAAGCTCTGTGGTGTCATCTGCCGCCCTTGTGCCAGGTTGCCTAAGCTCTGGCCTATATTGCCAATGTGGAATCCTGTGTGTAGTTTCTCTGAACGCCGCCCCTGCACGGGGCACAGACGAGTTTCTTGAAGACAATCCGGTAGCGAGTGCTCATCTTGTAATAGACCAGTATATTCACGCTGGAGTTAGTGGCCTCGAGAGCGTTGAGGAAGGACCAACCAACTTGAAACAGGTTCTGCGGAATGAATCATAAAATATCTGGTCAGATGTTCAAATTCTCACAGTTTGAGCTTGTGTAAGGTGTGCGATTTCGTTTAAAGGGACAGGAGTATTTAGTTGCTTCACATATTAAGTCCACGTTTTTTTTTCCTTTCTAAATTTTAAACTGTGTATTATATTTCCTGGATCAGCGTCGTTAAGCTGCTCGAAATCGGTACCCTTCTCTCGTCTTCCTACGCTTCTTCACGGACTAAATCATCCATATTGCTTTGCCAGTGTGGGCGTTGGCGATACTTTATTATGATAAGAGACAATTAATGATATCCATTCTTTCAATGAAACGTCAGTGCCTGTTCGGCGAAATCGTAATTTCGGCAAAATGACATAACTAACTCTGGGTCATGGGTCAAAAACTTGAAAAACCATTTGTTAAAGGCTGGATCTATATAATAAAGAGCGAAAAACAAAGACCATGACCATGAATCTAATGCTGTACATCTACAGAAAACAGAAAAATTTCTGATTTTTTTTTTGTTCGAATCTTTTGTTGCCAAGACGATCGCGTATAGACAAACTATGTTCGTTGAGTAATGCCGGATTTACGTTTAGGCGAAATAAGCCCAGGGGCTCACGTACCGCAGGGGCCTCACAAATTTTCAGAATACCTTTGCCTATTAAAATTTCATTAGTTAAATAATTTGCTGTTAACCCTCCTGATGCCGTGATAGTATATATACTACCGTGCGCTCGCTACCGTTCAGTGCGGCAATAGTGTATATTTATACGCATCTTTCAACCAACCTCTACCTGCGGCGATCGTATTTATGCAGCCGTTTATAATGGCAATGGATCCTAACCGTCTGGAAGTATGCGCTGAACATTGGTAAAACTAGGTCACACAGCCAGCGGGCTGCATAGCCCGTGATCAGCTAGCGCTACTAGTGTTAAATAGAAAAAAAAAAGCATTGACTAAAATTGTCTTGCAGCCGTTCATAGTAAGGCATAAGTCGCGAGATTCGCCCGTTTCAGTACAATTACATTAAACATGCTCCTATCTCTCCTTTCATCTTGCACTCCAAAGTTTGCATTGGTTGAGTAAAGCTTAAAAATCTTCTTAAAGTTTTCAATCCACCCGCCTCCCGTTTGGCACTTATTAGAGAGGCAAATCACTCATTGTTTACGCAACCCAATCAAACCGCTAATATATAAAATCCTCTATTTTTGAGGCCCTGCCAGCCAGTGTCAGAGTGTACAAATATGTAAAATTACCTGTGATCTAAATAAAGCATCCAGTTTTAAAGCTTCAAGTACAATTGAGCCTTCTAGATAAAAAAAAAAAAAAGTATGTAGGCCTATGTATTCGCACGCGGTCAAAACCAGCCAAATAAAAAATTGGGGACCAAATCAGAATTCGAGGTGACCTTTTTTCGAAAGAGATTTGTGAAAAAAATTGGGCGTTGACCCCCCTTTTTCTTCTCGTTAAAAGATCGGGCAAAAGAATTATTTTAATTTGCGTGGAAGAAATTTCCCGAAATCATAGTGATATTTGTAGAATAACACAAGATGTTACTAGGGCCAAAAGAAGAAAAACAATAAGAGTTCAAAGACCCTAAATTTATGACAAGAGGGAATGCTTTCCCTAACGTAAATATATGACCTGGAGAAAACACTACATTTTAATACGGTAAATAAGGAATAATGATGCTGATGCAATGCTGCTTGAAACGCCCACAGTCAGGGCCTTTTTTGTAGGTAGTCCTAAACTCTGGAATAGCATCAGTATTGAGACAAGGAAAAGTGAAAACATCATAATTTTTAAAAAGAAAGTAAAAACAGAATTATTTAAACTGGCATATGGCTGTCTNAGCGCTGCTGGTGTTAAATAGAAACAAAAGCATTGACTAAAATTGTCTTGCAGCCGTTCATAGTAAGGCATAAGTCGCACGATTCGCCCTTTTCCTACAGTTACATTAAACATACTCCTATCCCTCCTTTCATCTTGCACTCCAAAGTTCGCATTGGTTGAGTAGAGCTTAAAAGTCTTCTTAAAGTTTTCAATCCACCCGCCCCCCGTTTGGCACTTATTAGAGAGGCAAATCACTCATTGTTTACGCAACCCAATTAAACCGCTAATATATAAAATCCTCTGTTTTTGAGGCCCTGCCAGCCAGTGTCAGGGTGTACAAATATGTAAAATGACCTGTGATCTAAATAAAGCATCCAATTTTAAAGCTTCAGGTACAATTTGAGCCTTCTAGATAAAAAAATAAAATGTGTAGGCCTATGTATTCGCACGCGGTCAAAACCAGCCAAATAAAAAATTGGGGACCAAATCAGAATTCGAGGTGACCCTTTTTCGCAAGAGATTTGTGAAAAAATTTGGGCGTTGACCCCCCTTTTTCTTCTCGTTAAAAGATCGGGCAAAAGAATTATTTTAATTTCCGTGGAAGAAATTTCCCGAAATCATAGTGGTATTTGTAGAATAACACAAGATGTTACTAGGGCCAAAAGAAGAAAAACAATAGGGTTCAAAGACCCTAAATTTATGACAAGAGGGAATGCATTCCCTAACGCAAATATATGACCTGGAGAAAGCACTGAATAAGGTTAACAAGGATTAATGATGCTGATGCAATGCTGCTTGAAACACCCACAGTCAGATTATCTCTTGGTGAAAGGGCCTTCTCTGTAGGCGGTCCTAAATTGTGGAATAACATCAGTATTGAGACAAGGAAAAGTGAAAACATCATGATTTTTAAAAAGAAAGTAAAAACAGAATTATTTAAACTGGCATATGATTTTCAGTAGTCGATGATCTTTCACATGAAGCAGTAATGAAAGTGGTTTTTATTAACCTTGCGCGGTCGGATGTGAATACCTGTTGTGAGTAAGTAATGTGTATGAGAGTGAGGTGTGCGTATAGAAGTGTAAGGATGTAATTAATGTCTAAATCTTGTGTGTTAAGCAGCGCCATAGAGCACTTTTCTCAGATGAATATATGCGCTATAAAAATTAATTATTATTATTATTATTATTATTATACAAGTACACTTTTACGCCAATATACTCATACGAACAAAAAGCAAAACCAAAAGAAAGCAAAAAAAAAAATTACCGAGTATTTTCCTACGATGCTGTACTCCGGGGTGAGAATCATAACAATGAGGTTGACCGCTGACGGCAAGAAACAAGCAATGAAGATGATGGCCAGAAGAATAATCATCTTGATGACCCGTTTGTCCCTCTGACTGATGGCCTCTGCCGTCGAAGACGTCCGGCGCCACTTGGTCTTCTGGAGCAAGCTTTGCACGAGAGTGATGGTGCAGATGATGACGGAGGCAAACGAACTGAGCTGGGCGAACACGTTGATAGCGAAGGAGACGTTCTCGATGTCATTTCCGTTTTTCCTGTAGACGAGCGAAATGAGCGTTCTGTTGGTTTCTTCGTCCCACACGGGGCCGAGGCTGATAGCGTAGTAGACAGGGCAGACGCTGGCGATCATGACAAGGAAAATGATGACGATAACGCAGACAGTTCTCCGGGGAGTGATGATGGCCTTGACCTTAAGCGGCAGGGCGATGCATAAACATCTCTCGAAGGTGACATAAGCTGTGATCCAGGATGTGATCCTGGCGAAGCAGACGTGAGGCCAACCGGCTGTCAGGTATTGCACCTTGACGGATTTGAAGTTGATGCCTGAGTTGATGAACCAGGGATTGAAACAGATGCTCATCCAGAATAAGGTCAGGAGGGCGCCTAGGTCGGAAACGGCCAAACCCAGGAGGGAAATGTTGACAGTATCGGCGAATCCTTGCCTGGCGAACACGATGATATTAATGACGTTAGCCACGGAGCCGAAGAAGCTGATGATGCCAGCCACCACGCTGAAGTTCATCACTTCAAAAAAATAGCGGAGCTCATCGCTAATAATTTTCCCGTCCTCGCTGTTGACGTCAACAGGTTGTTGCGTCAGAAAATCTAGGGTCACAGAGGTGAAGTTCGCGTCTGGCGTGCTTGTGGCCACACCTTCATCTCTCGATGCCGTAATGTTTTCACGTGAGCAAAGACATAAACTGAGATCAAGGCAGTCCAGCAAGGTATCATTAGCAAGGGCTAATGAGCAATTAAGAAAGGCTTCAAAATAAGAGGCAGTGACGCTGTCGTTTACCGTCACGGGCAGCATTTTGATATTATTCACAAATTTTCCTCCAGGAACGCGTGATCACAAAGGAAGTGTCGTTCGTGTCAGGACAACAGTTCTGTCGGGCAAAATGGCTCCATCTCATCACAGTTATTGTGCAGGAAGATTTTCTGACTTCAGAACATGGCACGAGATATTCATCATCTTGTGAAAGCAAGAATCTGCAAAGGAAACAAAAATTGATTATATTTTTATATATAAAGTAAAGCTCAACGCACACATCAGCTTGGCCTGACCTTCTAGTTGGTTACTGACTTCATGTACAAGATAACCAACGGGACTTCTCGCACATACCAACTTGATTATGCAATCAATTCCGAACGAGCACCAAAAGGCAATGCTAGTGTTAACAGTGGTAGGGTAGCCCAGTTGCCACAGCTGGTATTTGCTCTTGCTCAATCCTGCAAGGATGCTACAATGGTGTGGATGGATGACCTACATGAACTATATTATTATGTCAGTATCATGCACTAATAAAGCTAAGGGGACGCAGTCATGTAACACTTTTGCATTTCATAACCAAGCCACCTACACCCATGAAAATCGGACATGCCACCGTTCCCGTCAATACCGAGTTGCGCGGCCAATTTTTTTTTTTTTAAAAATTCAGTTTACATAAGTTTTATAATTTTAAAAACGAACTCTTCGTTTAAAAGCTTGTTATAACCGCAAGCGGTTGTTTGAACTTGCTGATGTAAAAGGTGTGTTGCTTCCCTTGGTCAGGATTCCTGAGTCAAAGTTTGCGCCACATTTAAGTTTGACGTCTGTCGTCTCCAGGCCCTTGCTCTGTATCAGAAATATTCAGGTAAATTAAACCCATTCTAAGAATCTATACTGATGAAAGAGAAACTTCAAGACATTTAATCTTCCATGTGCCTTTCTCAGCTTCTCGTGAAAACTGAGTATGTGACTTTCAGTTTTCGTAACCGCTTAACAAGAATCGTCCCTAGTACGTCGTCGCAGGATGTAATGTAGTAAACACTTAAGCAGGGGTGGGGAGTTCACCAAAAAAGGTAAGTTCAGATCACGTTCAGTTCAGTAGGAGGAAAACCAGTCTAAGATCAAGTTTAGCTCAGTTCTGTGAAAATGGAGTGGCTTTCAGATTAGATTAGTTACCCCATGGTTATGGAAATCGGTAGTCTGTTGTAGATATGAACCGAACTAAAATTTAGGTTGAAAGATAAAGCCCAGGTCGCGCACCTAAAATAATTACAGTTCAGATCAAAACAGTTCGTCCAAAATATACATCAAGCTAAATCAAGTTCCTGTGAACTGAACTTAGGTTCATGAGCCGCATTCATAAGTTAGCTCTGCCCAGCGCAGCCCTGCACTTAAGACATTGATGGACGTTTATATCAGTCAAATCTTACGACACATTCAGCTTTCGACGAAATGTTAGCTTCACATCTGGGGAAAAGTATCAGAGTCATAGCTCTAGAGAAAACATATAGAGACAGCAAAGACTACTCCATGCATCTAGTCATGGCAATCACCATGTTCTCTCACTCTCTTTCTACTCCCAATCTCTCTCCACTCTCTTCTTCCTCTCTCTCCTTCCTCTCTCTCTCTTTCTCTCTCTCTCTCTGTATCTCTCCCTTTCTCTTTCCCTCTCTCTCTCTTAAATTCACCGCACAGCCACTTCCACCCCCTTCCCAGAGCGTACTGTCTTGTCATACATAAAATATGACATGTGTCAGTTAAATGGCATGATGTCTAGCACTTGATGGACACTTATATGGTCACCTCCTGCATTTCCAGCATCCGTGACACGCGGCTTACACTAGAACACTTACTGAGAGGAATTTTGATTGCAGTGAAATCAGCAACAGACATTCCAATCACTTGAAGCAAATACAGAAATTGCTTGGTCATCGCTTGTTTCTGGAACCTGCACCATTGCTCTTGGGACATTTCCATAAGTGCTCTCGTTCTAATAAAACACGTGCGAGCCTGATGGCTTGCAGTGCCCCGTCAATATCTGGTAATGTGTTCATCTGATCTTTCCACTGAGTGGTTGGTTCTCGCTTTCTCTTTCTTCATCCCTGTAGCAGCCATGCTTACTAGTACAACCTCTGCTTCCTGACCTTCCATAGCTGTGAGATTTTCAGTCCTTTGCTTGAGTATCTGTCTTATTCATGATGATGAACGACCCCCTTGGCTTTCGCATTTCCGGCATGTTTATCTGTATGCTCGTTACCAATACCTTCCATATAATCTGGGCAGGACAACCACGTGAGTTTTGCAATTTAAAATGGGATTTTCAAGTAGTTGCGGCCATTCTCTTTTCACTCTTCAAGACCCAGTCTTGTGTTATAAAGCCTGCATTTGGAATCCGTGACAACAGCAGTATGAGAATCACTCTGCTTGCCCAGTTGTATACCGTAAAGCCTGCTTAATCACAACTCCACCCAGCGTCGTGATGTCATCCTCTTCACCATTATGTCAGGGAAGCAGTAGAAACAACGCCTACGATTTCATTTTTCCGAATAAACCAGCTAGGAAAAACGATCCCGCATTCGCTATGACTTCAGAATGAGATTCGAAAGCGTGAATGATTTGGCAGTGTTTGTATTTACTGGAAAACAAGTGTTGTATTTAGAAAACTGAGTAGCGAAATAAGTGAAAAGTGGGCGGTGCACCATACTTTAGCCATGTGACAGAAATAAGGAGTGAGCAGACGCAAACAGATGCTCACACAAAGTAGGATGAAGGGGAAAGTGCTCAAGAAGACAAATGCAGAGGACAAATGCAGAGAGAAAATGGAAGAAGGAAAGAAAATAATTTGGTGGGAATCGAACCCGCGACCTCTGGGTTGGCATCCATCGCCTTGCCGTCAGTTTGGAATCAAGTAGACGTCTATACACGACCACTCCGCCACTTTCTTTCCTTCTTCCACTTTCTTTCTGCATTTGTCTTCTTGAGCACCTTCCCCCTTATCCTACTTTGTGTGAGCATCTGTTTGCGTCTGCTCACTCCCCACTTCTGTTACTAAGTGCTCCGTTTCCACCTTGTACTACACCTATTAACTGGTTTCTTTTTTTTAGGGGAAGGTCAATTACATAATGCTCTCCGATATTTTGTCACGGAATCGGGAAATTTGACTGCTACCCAATGACGTCACCTTGTCCGAATCCTGTATCAAATATCAGCATGTGCAAATCCATCCAGCAATTTCAATTTTCTCAGAGATTATGGCAGGGGTTAGTTGGTACGCAAACCGCTGGATAACGTCTTCATGTCCGACATCATGTCAAAGATCAGCAGGCACAACGCCAACTAATAACATAATTCTGTCCAAGATTATGTTAGAAATTGGTTGATACGTAACTTAAGCAATGATGCCATCTTCTCCGACATTTTGCCAAACACCAGCAGGCACAAAAATACGAGTAACTTCATTTTCTTCAAAATTATGCCATAGATTAGGTAGTATGTGAACTGACCGATAATGTCATCCTGTTCAATATTCAGCCAGGGATCAGCACGCACAAAGCCAGCCAATGACCTCATCCTGTCGCATATTATCACGTGAAAGTTTAAAAATAAAGAACATTACCATTATCAACCATTCAGCGCCATAGTTGACTAAAAATTATTGGTCTCAAACGCCAACAGATGGCGCCATTTTGTCTGACTTGGGAAACGAGTAAGTAACCGAGTAAACAGTCTCTTACTGGAAGACCAGAGGTAACGTCAATGTAGTTCAACCAGTGTCAATGTAGTTCAACCAGTGTCAATGTAGTTCAACCAGTGTCAGTGTAGTTCAACCAGTGTCAGTGTAGTTCAACCAGTGTCAATGTAGTTCAACCAATGTCAATGTAGTTCAACCATGTCAGTATAGTTCAACGAATGTCAATTTAGTTAAACGAATGTCAATTTAGTTCAACCAATGTCAATTTAATTCAACCAATGTCAATGTAGTTGTACCAATGCCAGTATAGTTCAACCAATGCCAATGTAGTTCAACCAATGTCAATGTAGTTCAACCAATGTCAATGTAGTTCAACCAATGTCAATTTAGTTCAACCAATGTCAGTGTAGTTGTACCAATGTCAATTTAGTTCAACCAATGTCAATGTAGTTCAACCATGTCAATATAGTTCAACCAATGTCAGTGTAATTCAACCAATGTCAATTTAGTTCAACCAATGTCAATTTAATTCAACCAATGTCAATGTAGTTGTACCAATGCCAATGTAGTTCAACCAATGCCAATGTAGTTGTACCAATGCCAATTTAGTTCAACCCATGCCAATTTAGTTCAACCAATTCCTTTTAAGAGCCGTTGAAATTGACCGTCTAAGATCCTTATTTATGATTGTTTTGGAGGGGTGGGATGGGGGAGCGGGTGAAAGGAGGAAGAAGGGCAAATGAGAAAGTTCAGATGAAGAAGTTATATAACATGTATTGTGCAAACGCATTAATTTCGAGTGCAGAATACAAAAGCGTAACGGAACAGGGAGATTTAGAGCGAAAGAGTTTATGGCGGGTTTTTTTTGGTCCCTCTCTATTGTATCCTTCTTATTAGGTACATGTTCAGTTAAAACGATGGAATTGGCCACAACGCCTATAATCAATACTGAATCTGAATATAAAGATCTTTAGTAACATCACCGCTAGTAGGGCAGCACTCTACACACCAAGCTTTGTAAAGGAACTTGGTTGTTGGCTGAAGCGGATTCTTTGATGTGTTCTGTAACCAAATGGAATGTCTTTGACCGAAGAGATTGATAAGGCCCGACATTTACTTCGGAAAAAAAAATGCACGAGAAACGTAATTTACATGGCATGGAATTTGACAAAAACAAAGAAACGCAAAATGAATCATCTCAGTGAATACGAAGTTCTACAGGGATGAAGATTAGAAGATTAGGTATTCACTATTCTTGGTTTCGGGGTTCGGCGCTAGAATTCTGGTTCAAAGCTGCAACAAATCTGCCTCGGGCGATTGACAATCCCACGTGGCTTTAATTGTACACTATTTTAATAAACTGCAGTGCAAGTCTTTTTAACCGAAGTAGCGTAACCCGAAAGATCGTTTTATCCGATAAAAATTTTTAAAGTCCTCTTCTGTTTGTTAAATATTATATTCTTTGTAATCTCACTCCATTTTCTCCGCAAAAAACAAAAGCAACCGAAGATGTTTTATACAGTACTCAATATTTGCTCGTTTCTGATTCAATCTTCGCTGTGTAACGTGACCGCTCGAGACAAAAAGCGATTCCGAGTTATGCCGATGTTTGTGAGTGTTTTCTGAATGGTGCTGAAGGTGATCACAAAAAAAAACAACCCAACAACAACAACTGAAAATATCACCATTAGAAACGCTGAAGAATGGTATGATATGAATAGATAAAGGTGATAATTTACCTTCAATAATAACCATGAAAAGAACATTAAAAATCTCTAAAGCTAACATATGTATAATGAAAGAATCAGTAGTTCTGTTACTAATGCCGAAGAGTGTAAGACTGAGTAGTTCTGTTACTAATGCCGAAGAGTGTAAGACTGAGTAGTTCAGTTACTAATGCCGAAGAGTGTAAGACTGAGTAGTTCTGTTACTAATGCCGAAGAATGTAAGACTGAGTAGTTCAGTTACTAAATGCCGAAGAGTGTAAGACTCAGTAGTTCAGTTACTAATGCCGAAGAGTGTAAGACTCAGAGTTACTAATGCCGAAGAGTGTAAGACTCAGTAGTTCAGTTACTAAATGCCGAAGAGTGTATGTCTCAGTAGTTCTGTTACAAAATGCCGAAGAGTGTATGTCTCAGTAGTTCAGTTACCAATGCCGAAGTCGAGCTTTCTCAGTTTAATTTCAAATCTTACGGAACGTGGAACACAATTTCCTGTTAAAAGAAATTCACATTACATACATATTATACCAAGCTAAGTGTGTGTGCGATCATAGGGGACTCCTTGGTATAATACAGAACCATTCACTATTATTACACGTAGTAGTCAGTCAAGACGGCACAAATTGTTCTATGTGCGTATGAAATGTCTCCTTTCTCTCTCTCTCTCTCTCTCTCTCTCTTTCTCGCTCTCTCTCTTCCTCCCTCTCTCTCGCTCCTTCGCTCTCTCTCGCTCCCTCTTCCTCTCTCCGTCTCTCTCTCTTTGTCTCTCTCTCTATATAATATATATGTATGTGTGCCCGCATGCGCGTGCATGCGTGCGTGTGTGCATACGTGTGTGAGTGCGTGCGTGCGTGCATGTGTGTGTGCGTTTGTATTGGCGTGCCAGTGGGTATCGCAATTTGTTATGTGCGTACCGTTTTCCACCATCACAGGACTTAATATCCTACTATGGACAAATTAAAGTTACCCCTACCAGTATTGTTTTTATCCAGTGAATTTCATTAAAAAAGTACATGATTCTTTCATAAAATGAAACTGAGAATACCTAGCATGTATTTGAACTGTGATTAAGCGAAGTTGACAATATGAAACAGCAGCTGCTGTCATTAAACCTGGAGATCAAAAGTTGTCCGATCCTACAGGATCTCTGAGCCAAGAAACTTTGCGTTTCTTTCGGTGCAGTCATCAGCAATGATGAACGCTTAAGATTTCTGTGATGTTTCATACCAGTAACTTCAATCACTTACTGTGGTGAACTAAAACGATCTCTTAATGTCAACAAAGGTCGGCAAGTAAATCTGGAGGTGAATCCAGTTCCTCATGAAATAAGGACAACGGTGAAACGTAGCATTGAACTTGAAAATTATAGTTCTCTTTTGTCCTTTATGTTGTATTGGGGCAGTAGATGTTCAGTGTCATGTTCATTTAATGATCCCCCCCCCCCCCCCCCCCCCCCCCCCCCNTCCCCCCAAATGGAGAAGAGTACCTCTCACCAGGGATGGGTATATATCTAGCACTGTATACATCTACGTGGCTTAAGGTAAACTTGCTTTATCTTGCTCACATATGTTGTTTGTGTTGAATAATAGCAATGTGCTCCATATGCACGAAGTTTAGAGAAAATTCGTCCCATAAGTAATCTTCTCGCACGCGTGAAGATACATGACATGATGCCTACACAAAGAGCAACGTAAGCGACTAAATTTGTCAAAAAAACAAAACAAAAAAAGGACTTAAATTTTGTGGAAACAAAAAAAAACCCATAAGAGAGGAAAAAAAAACACCAAACAAACAGTGGAACGTTTCTTTGATGAACAAAGCATCCAGCTACACTAGTTCTGTAGAAATACGCATGAGAGTTGCACAAGACAATATGTGGATGTGAGAGCTGGAGAGTGGCCAAAAAAAAGACATGAGTTGCAGGATCAGATCCCGGAAAGAAACAAAAAGGGCAGGGGTGTCCCTATATTTCTGACTCTTTCCTGAGTTTCAAAAGCAATTATGTAATCCTCGATTCATAATTAAAGAAAAAAACCAAAAACACAACCCTCCCCCCCCCCNCCCCCCCTTTTTTTTCCATTTCCCTTTGTCAAGGAATAAAGCAATGGGATGTGTAGCGTCTTCAGAAGGGCGAAATTCATAAGTAGTATCTGGAGCACAAATTACAGAAAAATTCGAGGGGGGGGGGGGGGGTNNNNGGGGGGGGGAATTCACAAACGCTGGGTGAACCCCTCTCTGGATCTGCCAGTGATGTAGAGAATAGAGGTTTCTGAAATACCATGTAGGCTGATTCGCAGGGAATTGTGGACCATGAAAGAAACGTAGTGCAAAGTCATGAATGGCGTTGACATTTTAAAAGCTGTCGTTACCGCGAACGAAACAATACTTCAGTCATGAAAGTAAATCATTATAGCAGAATCAACAGACATGAGACGCTGGGAAAAGGTGATACTGGAAGGAGGCGGTTGGAAGGAGAGAAAAAATAAGGAAGAAAACATAAATTCTGATGGAAAGAAGATATTACTAACTAGATGGTGTGCAATCTCTAGGGGAGGTGTTTTTGTTTTTTTTTCTTTGCTCCTGGCGTTAACCGAGTTGGGAAGTGAGCGAAGTTTCTGGACAGTATTAGAAAATTTAGAATGTTTTTTTTTGTTTTTTTTTGCGGTACACCCGCTTTTACCTCGGCTGCACTAGTTTAAAGCAGGAGTCAATACATATTATGTATTAAACATAGACAACCCATACTTGTATCATTTTCCTGTAAAATCTATTCAAGAATGGTCAAGGATAATCATATGTTTATTAAGAGCATTATCATTTTGTAAAATCAGTGCTTGAAAACGTTCAGAATGTTCTGTTATTCTTAAGATCCTACAAGCAATTGTTGAGATCATAATGTTTAAGAGCCAAAATAATAGTAGCAATGATGATGATGATGATTATAAGAAAAAGAAGAAGAAGACGAAGCAGAAGAGAAATAATTGTACTCGAAATCTAGAGGATAGGGGGACAGTCCCATGCTGAACTACTCTTCCTCTCTACCTATGCTTACTCTATAGTCAATTAACTCCGCTATGGCCCCAAAGAATCGATCCAAGAACGTGCTCGAGTTTTATTCAGGGTTGGAGAGTTCAATTCTGCAACTTGGAAATTACTTGCTTAGAGAGCATGGCCTCCAAATACGGGTTATCTCATTAAATGCAACGTTTGAACGCAGATTGCTTCAATTTCAGTTTTCAAAACGCTGCAGTTCCTTGATAAGCAAGATAAAAAAAGGAGCGGATGTCACTCAGTATCTGTTGTATGCCCCACTAGTGACTGACTTTACTTTTTGCTCAGTGCCGGTGTAAAGGAATAGAATTACCCCCGGTATGAAGTTACCCCCCGGTAATTTGATACCGGTATAAGATTACCGGGGGGGTAATCTGAGACCGGTATCAAGCTACCCCCCCTGGTATGATATTACCCCCCTATAAAAAGTTGTTATTTGTGTTTTTATAGTTACTTATTTTATGCACCTTTTCTTTGCACGCACCCACATGTGCTAAAAAGACAGGATTGACATATTTTTTTGCTTCTAAAATCGGTAGAGTTGAGGATTATGTTATTGTTGGTTTGACTGACAGTTTGTTCTAATCATATATCAGCTTTCTCTTCTCTATTTCTTCATCTAGCTGATATTCTCCTCTACCTTATTTCTTTGTAAAGATAGCTGATATCTACCTTATTTCTTTGTAAAGATAGCTGATGTTCACTCGAAGCAGTCGATAGAGTNGAAATTACTTGCTTAGAGAGCATGGCCTCCAAATATGGGTTATCTCATTAAATGCAACGTTTGAACGCAGATTGCTTCAATTTTAGATTTCAAAACGCTGCAGTTCCTTGATAAGCAAGATAAAAAAAGGAGCGGATGTCACTCAGTTTCTGTTGTATGCCCCACTAGTGACTGACTTTATTTTTTGCTCAGTGCCGGCGCCAGGCGCTTCAAGAAATCAATTGAGACCTTTACCTCTCAATTTGAAGACAGGCGTTGGGATGGTCTCATAAGTATCTTGATACATGCAGTGTTTAAAATTCTACCGTGTCAAAAGCTGGAGTTTTTAAAGTTCAATCCGCTTGATACTGGTGACCGAGACTAAACATTTTATTGCCGGAAAAGAATCTGAAAAGAAACGATCATTTTTGTATTCACCAGCTTCGATTCCCTCTTCCCTTCTTATCATCTCGTCGTTCTTACAATTGTCTTCTTCCTGATTTATTCGTTTTTTATTTGTTGTCTGTTGGCGACTCGCTAATACTGAACACATTGTGCATGTTATAAATGACGCGACAGTTAATGACCCGGATCTAAAACGTTGTTATGGTTGGCTGTCTTTAAAGTCCCCTAGAACACAACTGCTGTCCTATTCAGGAACATCCCAAACAACATTTAATTTTCTCTAGATGAAAGACATCCACTACTCTTCCAGTCTAGGTTATAGTACATTAGTTTGGTGTGCACTATTTTGGTGTGCACAGCCCTTTTCTAAATCCCTAGGCCCTACATATTGCATGCAGCACTATGCACTAAAGGGATAAAAAGCGCAGTATTTTGTTTTTCTGTTGTGGATGGTGATGTCAGGGAAAAACCATACCTCAAAAGACAAATTGTACTTTAACAACCACATGTCTTATACCTATCTGAGATACATTACTATAGAACACGGCAGAACCATTTTCTTTCAGAAGGTTTAGTCCCCATTTTATCGCCTTACAGTTCTTTACATTAGCCTCTCGTAATTTATTCTTGAGACATAAATATTTTTAACCACAATGATCTTCGACACTTGTGTGAAATCTGGTGGTGAAGTAACATAAAGGTATTTCGCAAAAAAAAAATTCGCAGGATCCAGGCCAGCAACGGCAAAAAAGAGAGGACTATTTAAGCACTTTGATGCCTAATATCAACGTCCTCTGACAAAAAAAGGTTCACGGTGGTTTTCGCGTAAAAAATTATATTGTTTATATATATATATACTTATGAACAAAATCAATACTCATCTCCTTACAAATTTTTTGTTCGAAGTGGGGCATGCCCTTGATATACTCACAGAAATTAGACAAGAATGTTTGCTGAAGCGGAGGGTTATATTCAAACAGAACCGCTCAGTTTTCTTAAAATCAGTTTTGGCAAAGATAAGTCGTACTGTTAGAGGAAGATAGAATTCTGCGTACAAAATGTAGGCTACTAAATTGGAAAGTACAATTGGCAGCACACACCACTTAAAACAACGATAAGATAAAAAGAAATCTCATCACCATCTTCATCAGTATTATCATTATCCATTTATTATTATCGTTATTATTATTCATTAATTCATTGATTTTACACATCTTACTTTTCTTGCCATCATACATCAACACTCCGCTATTTCGATCTAATGTGTAAAAATTCTAAATCTGAAACTTCATTAATATGAGTGTGATGTTTAGAGAGAGAGAGAGAGAGAGAAGGATAGAGAGGGAGAGAAAGGTAGAGAGAGAGTGAGAGAGAGAAACAGAGAGAGAGAAAGGGAGGAAGGGTATTGCTTGTTAAAAATATTATTATTGTTTGCTCATTTACAACAGATAGTTGTCTGAGCTCATTAAACTTATTGCCATTGTTATTGTTACTGTTTTTGTTATTGTCTCAGGCCAGGACCCGGAAGTCACCATCGTCAACCACTGGAAAGATGGGATTCAAGCCGAAGTTTGCCTGACTGTGCCATCCAATATGGATGGCTGGACCATCCGGTTAGATTTTTCCCAGAAAATTGCTGGCGGAGTAACGGTAAGTGTAGTGTAGGGGGTTGAAGGGGGGGTGAGAGGGGGTTGAGATTTCTTTTGAGAACGTTAATGTTAATCTCCCATCCTCACTCCCCCTCTCCCCCCTTCCCCAACTCCACCCCCAACAAAAGAAAACCAACAAAAACAACAACGTTTTTAATGAAAGGAAACATTAGTCTCAAATTCGTTATCATCCAGTCTAAAATGATTATGGTAATCGTACTGATCATATTCATTGGTATTATTATCGGCATCATCATCATCATCGTTATATATTTTTATTATATAACAAGGGGATGAAATATAATTATGTACTGTACTTCTGTTTGTATGTAAGACTGTAAACATGTCGAGCTTAGAATGAGACAGTATCCCTTCTAAAACAATCCCACAACATTGAAAATCCCAGTTTTCTTTTTCTTAAACATCCTGTCTATACTGTGAAAAAGTACGACACGTTTGGGCAAAAAAAAACCACCCAAAAAACAGTAGTATTAGACAGTAAGAGATTCTTTTGCAACGGAGCCTGAACTTTCTTGAGCTTTTCTTTCAACCGATTTTTTTTTAAACGGAACCCTATCATTGTCAGTTTTCAAAATAGGCATATACAAAGCACATTTTTTTTTTAATTAGATAGACGTTGGGTATGTGTTTTATACTATGACAGTTGTTATCTCAAAATGCAATCGTAATAATTATTCAAAAACGATCGTCAGCATCTCAACAACAACAACAACAACAACAACAACAACAACAACAACAACAACAAGGATCCTAAATAGCTTTTGAAAGATGGACTCTGGATTCTGCCTTACTCTATTTCTCACTTATCACTGGCCGTAGAGTTACCAAATTTTAAGGGTGAAAACAGAAACCCATCTATGTTTTATTCAAAGGATATCGACACAACATTTTCTCCATAATTAGATTTGAGTATTCTCATAATTCAAACTCTACTTCTCGTCGTCTACCGTGGTCAGGTTTTTTAGTCAAACGAGGCGTCAGTCAAGTCGTGTTCTGATTGGCTACGCCAGCTCCGGGAAGCACGTTTGTTATTAGATAGTGGTGAAGGAATTCACAGTTGTGTTTGCACTCCGATGTAAGATGTGATGTGATGTGTTGTTGTCGAAGTCAGTGTGTATTATGTGAACGTGTGTGCTTGAAATCACATCTCCGCACATTTTTGCGTGGGTTTTGGCTTGTGTTACATAATGACTATATCATCACATTTTTCGCAAAGTGACGAATACCGCAATTTTGGGGGTATTTTTTTTTTTTTGCAAAAAACTACATAGTATCGACATCTCTGTAACCTTGAAGAAGCGCTGTGTGCTGCTATTTATAGTTTTGAAGATATTAAAGTGTCGAATAGGAAAAATTCTTACTGCCTTTGAACAAACAAAATCTTTAAATAATATTGCTCTCCTGAAAACTCACGATTTCGCTTTTTCGTCATTATGCGAAAAATCTGCGTTCTTTTCTACCAGGTGTGGGGCGCAAAGAAAGCAAAACTGGACTCAACCAAACAAGTCTGGACACTAACGAACTTTGATTACAACAGTCAGCTGTGGGGAGGGAGCCGACATTGTTTCAGCTTCCTGGCGCATACTAAGGGAACGTAGGTGACATGTAGGAGTTTTCAAAAGAGAGAGAGAGAGAGAGAGAGAGAGAGAGAGAGAGAGAAAGAGAGAGAAAGAGAGAGAGAGAGAGAGAGAGAGAGAGAGAGAAAGAGAGAGAGAGAGAAAGAGAGAGAGAGAATTAGATAAGCATTGTTGGGGGTGAAGGGGGGAATTTAGATTAGTAATGAATTTATGTCTAGTCTGATGAGATTTGCGTATGTAAAAAAAAAAATGCATGTGAAGACTAATAAGATGTATCTTATCTTAACGTAACAAATCAAATCTTATCTTCTTCGAGATTCATAATTGATCGTGGCCGAATGGTTGTGGCGTTGGACTCGAAATCTAAAGGTCATGGGTTCGATTCCCGACCGCGGTCAAGTTGTAAGTGCCCTAGGAAAGCATTTCTTCCACATTCTCCTCAGTCCACTCGTCTGTAAAAAGGGTACCTGGCTATAGGCAGTGGAAGATATTGTCAGAATACTAATGATCAGAACCTCCAAATGGCGGAGGCACTGTATACTTCCCAGGGAGTTGAAAAAGTCCTGGAGTGATCTGGACTGCTGGGGTAATAATAGTATGAAATCGCGTGAGCGGGCCTAAGCCTGGATACGAGACTTATAAAACCACATTATTATTATCATCATCTCTCCAAAAAGCTTCAACAGGAAAAAAAAAACAATTTTAACTAATCAAAGCCAGACGAGGCCTCCACAGACCTAAAATACACCAGCACTTCCCGGTGTTTATTCACTTCGCAGCTTTGTTTCCCAAGCACAGCGCTTGTTTATCAATATACCCATTAACCTTGCACTGTGACCATGTTCTATGGTTTGTCCTAAATCTACATCGTCAACATTCTAATTTTTTTTTTCTCTAACAGGTACATAAATCCGTGCATTGACGCTTATTTCGTAGACGACGACAACGAAAACCCAATTGAGCCATCGTTTACCAAAACTCCACCGACAACCACTACAACGACAACAATCAATCAGCCCACAACAGTATTCGACACCACGACCCCGCCTGCAACGGAAAGTACAGAATTTGTTACAGACACTACTCCGGATGAGTCCGATGAGAGGGATTCACGGGAAACAACGGCTCCAACATAGTCGACTTCCTCTACCCCTACAGACACCACGACGCGTCCTGTGGACACCAGTCCTGGTAGGTAGAAAGAGAATATAAATACAAGATACACTCGAGCGAAGTGCAACCTTTTGTGCCTAACAAAAGCGATCGCTTGGGTCAGGTAGTTTCCAATATAGGCCGAGTTTTCCGATTTTTTTTCTTTTTGTGTGTTTTAGAATTCTAAAATAAAATGCGTGATCCCCTCCCACCTCAAACAACTACATTATCTCGAGCCACAGTATTGATGTTCCAAACACTACTTTTCATGTAATTAAAAATAAGCATATTAAACTTGCATGTCATACCACTAACTTGTTATGCCGTAAAAGCTACTTAATCCTCGTATTGACTGGAAGCAAGACATATGACTCGTGCAGAAACAAATGTGCCTTATCGAATATTACATGTTACACAAATATAATGCTCTCCGTATTGATGTCCATCTATCGCTGTCTAAAGGTAAACAAGAATTACAGAGTCAACTGAAAAAGTCCAGACAGCTTTGTGATATGTGGGCACTTGTTTACAAAATGAGTTAAGGCGGGACAGATAAAATTAATGTCACACAAAAATGCAGCAATCAATCAGTAAATTAAGCAAGCTATCAGCTCTTGAGTCAATCAAGATTTATAGAGTCAATAATTTACTGAAGAAGTTCAGACAGCTTTGTGATATGTGAGCATTCGTTTACAAATGAGTAAGCAATCAACTCTTGAGTCAATCAATCAATCGTTTCACTGTTTAATAATTTAATCAATTAATCCCTTCTATCTAGGACTCAAATGCAACATTTATATGGCACACACAAGTTAATATTAATGACATGTTAAAAATATTAATGACATGTTAAAAATATTAATGACATGTTAAAATTATGTTGTATCTATGACGTGCTATTGTGTTCTCACAGTGTCAGTTGTTTTCTTACTTCATCTTGACAAGCGTTTTAACAGTTTTTACATCTGCCCCAAGATTTAGGTTCGGAGAAAAAGTGGCATCATATGCAGCCTTTTTAATGGCTTGGAAAGAGCAAAGTCCTCATAACAATTGATACGTGCTTGAATTATGAATCTCGCACACGATCTCTTATTCTGTCACAACAACCGGTCAAAATTTTTAATCAGAATGATACCAGAATTTGCATGTGACCTAATTATTTATGAAATAAGAGGTCACATGTCAAACAGGTCTGATGTACTAAACCAGGGTTGTTCACTGGCTCAGTGCAGTATCAGACTGAAACGCTTCGGTACCAACATGCTTAGACCTATCTCGCTAGTACTATGGTTGCTGGTAGCCTCAGCAGGTAAGGCATAAGCTGTAGATAAGGCGGTGCCTCGATGGTTCTGAAATTATGGCGTAAGTCAGTCATGACGGTGTCATAACATACGATGTTGTTGACTTTTTTTTTTTTAAATGACAATAGGGGTGAAGAAATTTTAAAGAGACCTTTTCTCCTCTTAAACTTGAAATTAGCACTCAAATCATCAACGGCACAATCATTTGACTTTACAAATACATATTGTTTGCTACTCTACACATTAAGAATTTTGTAAAATTAGAATACATACTATTGTGATTGAGCCATTTTCCTTGCCTCCTGCCAAATTTGTCGACAATAATAGTAATAATAGTGCAGAAGGAGAAAACTCTGCAGTGCATACAGCTGAGACGATGATCAAAATGAACAAACGAGACAAATTCAGAGAACATGGCTTGACCCGTCCGTTCATTAAACCAATTACCTTTCATCCGCTATTTATTAGTGGCTTCGTCCACCCATTAATCTACTGTACGTTCGTTCGGCTATGCCTGTGTTTATCCAGTCATCTACTCGCCTGTCCGTCTGTCCTGTCACAGGGCATTCAAGTATTAAAATCATTCTTATTTTCGTCCGTCAGTCCATTCACTTATTAGTCCGTTCTTTTATCCCAATATTGCTTCATCCGTACCTCCGTCCTGTCTACCAGTCATCTGTGCCTCTGTCCATCCATCCATCCATCCATCCATCCATCCATCCATCCATCCATCCATCCACCAATATGTTGCCATTGTTTCTTCTGCCAGCTACAAACGGTGAAAAGAACCTAGCTGTGTTGGACATGTACCGGAGTGACTTTAAAGGAGAGGTGAGTCAGAGTTGTATAAACTGTATGTCTCTGAGTGTGAGCACGTAATTGACGGTGTCGTCCGTGCATGTATGTGGGCTTGTGACAAAAGGTGATCTTAATATGTGCCCCCTTATATTTTTTGCATGTTACAATTAAACTTCTGTCATGTCATGTGTGTTTGATATCATTTAAAACATTATTGAATAAAGATATACATCTATATTAATAAAACGCTTCTGCCAAATTTGTGGCACAGATTTCTTGAGAACTACATAACGTAAAAACATGCGGTTTTCACCTAAATTCGTAGAAAAATACACAAAAAGTAACTATACACATCAGTCCTTTTTATTTTTTTTACCCATTTAAAAAAAAAACGAATGTGTATAGCAACGAAATGCCATCTCCGATGGATCTTTTCAATCCGCCCGATTCGCCAATCGTCCAATTTTTTCACGGAGTCCAATGCATTTGTCTATGATGCCTTTCGGTGCGCTAGGTATTCTTTCGCCGCTGGTGCGTTGCCTGCCTGCCCATTTGTAAAATGGGGTGTTAGTCTTGTATGCTAATATCTTGATGTTTTGTGTTCGCTTTCTTCATTTTTTAGAAGTCAAACCTTTAAAACCCCGTTTTCATTTTTAGCAAGTTTTGTGGTGTGTCAGAAAACAATGAAATAAAAACGGATGTGTTACATTTTGTGATTTAGCTCCTAGTGGATTAAAATCTATTTAAAAAATGCTACTCATGGCAGTTTTAGTCATTGCTTTGCACACAACTGATGCAACGTTACAGTCCGATATTTTTTTTATTTGTCGGTTGTGATTCATCATGTCGTTTTACGGATTGTTATAATGACCGGAACATCGAAAGAAAAAAAAAACGCACGAAGCACGCCAACACTATTAACGTCCTTTAGCTAACCCATATTCTAATATTTATATCAAGGTGTAATACAAGGTTGAAACGGAGCACTAAGTAATAGGAGTCAAATAGGATAAAGGGGGAAGTGCTCAAGAAGACAAATGCAGAGAGAAAATGTAAGAAGGAAAGAAAGTGATGTGGTGGGAATCGAACCCGCGACCTCTGCGTCGGCACCCATCGCCTCGCCGTCAGTTTGGAATCAGGTAGTGGCGGCGTGGTCGTGTATAGACGTCTACCTGATTCCAAACTGACGGCGAGGAGATGGGTGCCGATGCAGAGGTCGCGGGTTCGATTCCCACCACATGACTTTCTTTCCTTCTTTCATTGTCTCTCTGCATTTGTCTTCTTGAGCACTTCCCCCTTTATCCTATATATGACTCCTTTATACCAAGAATTGATGGTGGGCACTTTTTAAGACGCTGGTTAGAGAATATTGTGAATAGTCCGATCGTCACAACCGACAATTTCACAAATTTGCGAGATTAAGTTTCGTTTCTTTTATTTTCGCAACTTGTATAACATTTGTTGTGATCACGTGACATCCAGACGCGGAAAATACACAATACCCAAATTAACAGAATAATGAACATTATTCTGTTACTCAAAACATTCGCAATTAAGCAGAAATGACGGTTAAACGGATTTTCAGTATGGGGAGTCGTGTGTAGGCAGATCTGCATATTTTGATTGGAAAAAGTTTACACAAACATTGATTTTAGGGAAAGCCATTTTTTTTTCTGTACCAAAATGTGGATTATACTGCTCACATTTTAAAATTATCTGTAAAATTAATAATATTGTATATAGATGACATATGAGTATATTTAATTACAGTAAAATTATCAAGATAGACACAAACGAAAGAACGAAGCAAATAAAGCAAAGGAATGCACAAACAAACAGATGAGTCGATGAAAGAGAAGGGAAAATTGAAGCTGAAATCTTCCCTTCCTTTTTTTTTTCTCTTCCATCCTCGTTATTTAATAATTAATTAATCACTTATATCCTTGAAAAAGTGTTCGGTTACGGAACGTCGACTATTTCTTTCGAAAAAAATTACTTATATAATTTTCTTTTAGTTTTGTGTCAAATCTTGTAAGGATCATTTTTCATTTTTTATTTCATTTTTCATTACATTATTTCATCTGAGTTCTGACTCAGAAAGGTGTAGGTCAAATCGTGTCAAAGATAAGTAGTTTTAATTTGCCTTTTCTGTACACTTATTTTACTATGAAGACACTTGTTACGAAAATCCTCGTAAAGGAATCTAGTCTGAGGCATTCTGTATCGTCAGTGCCCAGCTTTTTTTGTGTGTGTGTGTGGAGGGTGGGGTGTCTTTCTGGAATTGGAGTAGACTAAATATCTGTTTTTACTGATTTACAAAGTTGTGAGTGGATAAACAAATAAATAAACAAATTAATAAATAAATGAATAAAGAAATAATGAATTGAATGGATGAATGGAAGAATAAATGAATGAATGAATGAATGAATGCATGCATGAATGAATGAATGAATGAATGAATGAATGAATGAATGAATGAATGAATGAATGAATGAATGAATGAATGAATGAATGAATGAATGAATGAACACAACCAAATAAATAAATAGACAGAAAAACAATCAGGTAAACAAACGATCAAATAAGTAATTTAACACAGAGGAACTCAATTCTATGGTGTCAGTAAACAGATACATCATGTGTCTATGTCTGATATCTAGCATCTACTCACGACATGCGCTCATCTCCCTCACAGGGCACCTACTATGGAAACACCATCCAAGGTACTTGTAGTTATGGGAACACGCTTCCCCCCGCGGCCACAGACCCCAAGATCAACGCGTTGGTGGCGCTCAACGCTCCTCAGTTCATGGGCTCTGTCACGTGCGGGATGTGCCTGCGGGTGAGTAGATCTACGGGCCAGACAGAACTGACAGGCAGGCTGGCCTCCCCCACATTTACTCACTCACTGTGATGGCTGCGTCACGCTTCATGGGTGAGCGTGAGTGGTCGCTGAATGATCTCTGAGATTAGACGAGTAAAAGTAATAGACTTTCTATAAATGAGGCTAATGGAGCAGGTATATGGTGTCAGTCTATGGCTGATGAAGCGATCCTTTTATTGGAACAGAACGAACGTAGTTGCGAGCATTGTGATGTCACTGGTTTGTGTGATCTGTTACGTCATAAAGGAACTGCGTTTATTTTGTCAATATAAGCCTACTATATTTAGCTCATTATATCATTCCCGCAGACGCGGGTATCTATATTATAGCATTGAAGCCATCTGAGAATATTGGTGTATTTTTTAAAAGATTTCAAATTCAATTGAAATAAGGTCTCAGCCGGTATGATCGGGAAAAGAAGAAACAATAAAAAAAAACAAAACAACTCAATTTTTATTCATGTGCGAATAACACTGGGAGGGTATTATTATCCTGGGAAATTGCACTGTCTGGTTTAGGAAAAATAACATTGATCCCAGGGATTTTGTTTTCTTCCAGAAAAAAAAAAAAAGACTTCGTTAGATATCAGAAAAGGAACACACTCCCTAAGATATAATGGCATTGATAGAATATGTTTTTTGTTAAAAAGATCTAAATGATGAAAGATCTAGGAGTATACTTTATCGGGGAGTGTTTTTACCTCTTATACTGGAAATTTATGTAAACGCTCTAAAACGTATTGCCATACACATTTTAATGAAGCATTAATTCGGGTTTTTTTTCATTGGCTGTCAAAATATTTTCAAACAGTATGCAGACGCATATTTTTCTCGAATTCTCGGTTGTTGGTTTTTTAAATATTATAATTATTGTGCAAATCACCAAGACAAGTTTTTTTTCTTTTTTGAAATAAGGGCTGGGTGTCTGAGTCAAAATTCCTGCCTGCCTGCTTGTCTGTCTCCCGGCTTGTCTGCCTGCCTGCCTGTCTGCCTGCTTTCCTTCCTACTTGTAAGTCTGTCTGCTTGATGCTTGCCTACCGTCTATTTCCATATCTATCTAGCTGTCCGCTTTCCATTCGGTCGGTTTGCGTCTTTGTTAGTTAGCTGCCAGTCTGCCTGCCTGCCTGCCTGCCTGCCTGCCTGCCTGCCTGCCTGCCTGTCTGTCTGTCTGTCTGTCTGATCTTTGAGTCGCCACATATCGTCCCGTCAATCTTGCGGGCATTACCGGAACATGCCCAAGAAATTGCTCAATGGTTCTGAATGTTGTACTATTCTGAGGGTAGGGACGCGCCATGCACCACCTTGCACCAGCTTGCACCCGCGTAAATGCGTTTCAGTACATGTTTAAATCAATGATCCGAAACTGATACTTTTATCATAAATCGGCTGATTCCCGAAACCTTCACCTTCGTATGGAATCTCAGGGTGTAATAGCGACTGTTGTGAGTTTATTGACATGCCTGAAGGGATAAACTGACGTCAGAATGTACAAAATGTATCCACTCCCTGGCTGGGGGCAGTGATGAATGTAGCATTGCGAGTGGCTCCCCTTGGTGGGTTGTTGCCAAGCCTTTAATATTATCTCAGCCATAACGGGCCAATGGGTTGTCAATAGCGCAATAAAAATATCAATAATAATAATAATAATGAACAAACATTAAAGCTGTTTACTTGTCGGCTGCAGTTGCTATTGCTTTTCAAGCTGTCATAGGAGGTGGCTGTGATTTGCGGCATTAGGTATAAGATAAGCTAAGCCAAGATAATATAAGACAAGATAAGGTATATTTATTTAATTTATTTGGAAATTTGCCTTTCACTAATCCATAGCAGAGAATACATTAAATAATGAAGTACAATCAGAAATGTATTCACGTACAGACGCGACAAACAATCGCCTTTCTCTCTTTTTTTCTCTCTCTTTCTTACTCACTCTCTCTATTTCTCTCTCTCTCTCTCTCTCTCTCTCTCTCTCTCTCTCTCTCTCTCTCTCTCTCTCCTAAAAATCTTCATTACAAGTAGAAGCCTCTCCAGCTGGCAGAAAGATCATAGATGGTTCTATTTATAAAAAAAAAAAAACAAGAAAACTAGCAGAATACGGCCAGAAGGCGTTTTTGCCCCCGATTAGTGTTCGGGTTTTACCGTTCTTTACAACAGAGGAAAATAACCAACTCGCCTACCAGCCATGATAATCCCGTTCGTGGAATGGGAAATTTGTCGAAATTTATTTTTTATAATAGTGTCATACAGCTGATAGTTAAATGCAGACGATGTCGTAACGTTGTTTTATTCTAGAAACTGCAAGTTATATTGGCATAAACCCACAAATATGCGGCTTCTTGATATTGTAAACTTTACTTTTTTTTTTTTTGGTTGGTAATTTACAGCTTCCTAGAAGTCTAAACTAAAATGAAAAGCATATCAATCCAAGAGTGCGTAGATTATTTTCATGGTAACAAAGATAAGATTCAATTACATTGCAAAACACTATGCTATCTGTTTATGATAAACATAGTTCAAGTTCAAGTTTATTTAGGCCGAAGCCAATCACTTTACAATACATATCAACAGTTCAGAAAGTATGAGAAGGAAGAAATAAAAAACAACAACAACTAAAACAAAACAAATTAAAACAGGAATACTCATACCTTTGTACCTATCTGCCAAAATTGATAATTTGCCAGGAGATGCACATTTTTTACATGCCAGTTTTTACATATCTCCTAACGTAGTCCAGTCTTCTTCTGGAAATGCACACTAGACTATTGTGGCTGAAGTCCAGCACGCCAGTTATCGGCTGTACTGTCTAGTATGCTGGAACCGCTTAGTATGTGAATACCTTATGCCAGGTTATATTTAATTAAGGACTACTCCTGCATGTCCAAGACTTCATTTGCATACGTAGAAATGGCGACTGTAGTAACAACAACAACAACAATAACAACAACAGCAATAATAATAATAATAATAATAAGGCACACATTATAACTCAGTTGAGGCACCACAATAGTTGTATTTTTCAAGACGACCGAGTGTCTACACTAACCCGCGGCCATCACATATCCACGTCCAAAGGAATTATTCTCGTTTTGGCTTCCGTTTCAGTTTTTAATGCATTTTCCTGCCTTGATGGTAGGCACCAAAATCTCAAAATTACCATTTTTTTGTTTTGCATCACGCAGTCGCGAGGTTTATAAAACATCTGTCACGAGATTTGTTTGAGCGCGAGTGTATGGGCGTGTGTTGTATGTGCGTGTACATGTGGATGATTCTGTGTCAGTATGTGTATTAGAGTATATGACGTGTGCGCGTGTGAAAGAGGTTTTTTTTGTAATAGACTGAAATCAAGCGAGAATGGATCAGAGCCGTTGAGGGTTGAGTGCATCATAGTAAGCCTATGTAGTGTTTTATTTTCTGTATGTTTTTTTTTTTTTAAGATTTACAGAAATGCGATGTGTTGACCGAGAAAACGCCTACAAATAAATCTAATCTAATCTAGATAGGTTACTAACACTAACCTTTCCAATTGGAGAGCATACATTTCTGATCCGTCTATATCTTAAGCATCGTTAGTTTTGTTGTTGTTGTTGTTGTTGTTGTTGTTGTTTTTCCATGACTAGAATGGATGAGGACTGATGGCCATTGTGAGAAGACATATATATTTTCCTTGGTCTTGCAAGCGCGGCCGTGTTCTTAGGGATTGTAATCTAGTAAAATATTCAGTTAAATAGTTAATTCTTAAGGGCGCTGACATTATTTCATCAGAGTGTATTTATTATTATTTTTTTTCAATAATAATAAAAATACGACTTTTATCATGGAATTTGATTTACAATGTCACACAAGGTTATACATCTCATTCATAATACAAACACAGAGAACAATACACATCAAACATGCAAGTACATAATATCACAAATGAAATACATAACAAAATCATTTCTGGTCATCAGTGATGCGCCGCCCTGGTCCCCCCAGCTCTACAGCCAGGCACTCATTTACATTTGAGTCGAACGAGGAAATGGACGTGAAGTATCTTTCCCAAGGACACTACAACGTAAACGTCCAGCTCGCGAATCGGACACCTAGACCTTATAGTTAACAGTCTTCAGTTCCAGAGTACGACTCAAAAACCACACGGCCAGGCTGCTTTGTCTCAAAGCGTTTGCGCTAAATATTTGTCGTAGATATGCTTTTCTAGGGGCAAAATAGTCAGGGGCGAGTAAATTAAAATACTTTGGATTGAACCAGAGCCGAAACGTTCCTGACCGCTCACAGCACTGGCCGAGCGTCCTCGGCGACAGGTCTTTCTGTGTTTACAAGCGCGGCCAATCCTATCAAAATACATTACACGGAGGTTAAGGGGAGGCGCCATCATTTTCCTGAAATCGTAAAAGCACATAACATGATGTGAAATATTCCCATGAGTGCATTGGATTTCAGTGTTGTCATACACACCAACATGCTGAATGGTACATTCTTCTCTCTTTAGGTATGAAAATGCTAATGTTTATTTCACTGTTGGCTATATTAGGTTTTACACCTCTCATTAAATTATCCTGGGGTGCCGTGTCAAAATACTTTCCAAACATGTTGTTTAGCTCTTCCTCCAAATTTTGACACAAAGAAAAATGCGCCTAAACCAGTTAGCTTTTGAGAACTCAGGCAGTGAAGCAGACAACCGAATATTTTAGGCCTTTTCACCCAGTAAACAGGGTAACCTTACCCACCTAGCAACAACCACAAATTTTATATTTGAGTGACTAAACCGTAAACCTCATCTTTTCTGAGTCTGCACATGTATTGCAGCTATCTAAGCCTTTGAAATTAAAATCCAACCCCTCCCCCCCNTAAGCCTTTGAAATTAAAATCCACCCCCTCCCCCCCCCTCCCCGGCCAGTTTTCTGATTTTATGGGGACTATTACATCAGCTTCCGGATTTTCTGTCTTGACGCAGAATTATCAGAAAATTTTAACGCCCTTTGATGTTAAATGGCACTACTTTGTATCTGTACCGAAAATCGCCAAAAAAACCCAAAAACCGCCATAAAACCATGCATTCAGGTGTCTACGAGACGGGGGGNGGGGTATCTGGTAAAAGACAACTGGTGCCATCGTAAATGATAGTTGTTCTAAGATCATCACCGTTGAGGGAGAAAAATGCACCATTTAGCACTTTGGTGCGTAAGTTTGTATAAGAATCCACTGCATTCAAGATGATACGTTGCACACTATGATATGTACATGACAACCTCCGGTAAAGGAGAGTGCCTCCCCTTTATTGCTAATCAAGACTCTTATTATACCTTTGTCCATTTTTCGATAAGCTTTGGGTCAGGACTGTTGAATTAGCGAGTCAGAGGTTACAGACCTGTAATAGGATTGGACCCTTTTTTCCTCTTTGGGCTATATTAACATTTTGAACTGCCCTCTGAACCCAAAGTTTTAGCTTTCACCCAGACCCATACCAGATTGAAGCTCATTATGTGGCCCACATTTTAACTTACCCAACCTCAGCAAGCCCATTGAAATTTTGAGCTTGGTTGCGATTTGTAAACAGAGCCAACATTTTCCACTGGTCAACGCCAAACCCCTCCTCTTCCGCCTGAGCACACCCTTGACCTGGCAGTACCAGCACAGGGCTAAATAGTGCCTGGTAAAATAAAGTAAAATGGACACAGATTCCCATGATATCAAACTTTTCCCCCTGGAGCCCTTATTACTGGAAGCAGGGCATGCCAAAAGAGGGAAAAGGGGAGAAGAAAAATATACCCCATAATGTGTAGGACCTAAAAGTAGGACCCAAAAGTAGGACCCAAAAGTGAAAGTATAATTACAGGCCAGGACCCAAAAGTGAAAGTACAATTACAGGCCTGTAACCCAGAGCGGATCTACCATCAAACTTTGAGCTATATAAGGGGCTCAAAGTTTTCTTCGCGGCCGCATCTAGAGACTCAACTCTACGCATTTTGAGTGACTATTAACAATAAGGCATAACTGAAGATAGATTTCAGCGGAGCAAGTCGCGAAAGCCACAATCAGGTGTCCTAATATTATTGTCTGAGCACTTCAAAGAAAATGTCTGAGAGGTTTGGGCAGCGGAGTCAGTACCAGAAATGGATTTACTATCGCTTGAAAACCACCGGTTTCTGAATGGATGGATAGATTGATGGATGGATGGATGGATGAATGATTTCTTTCTTTCTATTGTTTAGAATTTGCAGGTGAATGCCCCGCAGTAGTACAGCATGCAGTACATTCTTTGATACAGCAGCGCCAAGAAATTGTTGACTTCACAAGATCTAGATTTTCTGAAACGATAACTGTTCATAACAAGGCAAGGAGCCCCCTTCTTTGTCTCCAACACTTCCAACGTGGCAAGAAGCTAACTCAAGACTTACTTTTAGTAGCTATTATTTATATTGTGTAAAGTTATTTTTTAAAATTTTTACATAGCAATTAGCATAGGTCTAAAAATTGCACTCATTTTTGCACAAGATGACAGATACAAAGGGGAAAAAAAGCTTCCCTAAGATCTGTTCAACTTAGTGAATAAATAGTATTTCTTTTAGTGTATTTCTTAAATGCATGCTGAGGTGAGTACATAGTGCGTACCAGTCACCGCACCTACTTCAAATAATGCAAGATCTGGTATTCACAACATGTATTAGATTATGCAATTAAAATTGTCGATGTAATCGATTCTGTCATAATGGCGGCGAGGTGGCTGTCGCGACCCCTGCCCTACTTAATCCACCATTAATGTGGCTCTCATGACCCTCAGCCACTTCCAGTGATCATTTCAAGTTTCTGTTGAACGCTATTAGATTGCACCCTACAGGCAGCTGGTCAGCAGAGGGTTTCATAATCAACGGGGCAAAACTCCTATAATGTACGACCGGAGAGCGACTAGTGTAAAACGTCTGCATTATTCATGGCCTCCTGGCCAGGGGGAGATATTTACCTCATGGCGGAAAGATACATGTCATTAATTCGTTTGGCTGGGAAAAGGCATCAGAGATTTAATTGGGGTGGTGACCGTTTGGAGTTGTTGGCCCCTCCTTAGCTTTCACATTTAAGGTTACTGGCACATAATTATGTGTTGTTTTTTTTTCTTTTGGCCTAATAACCAAAATGTGTTTTTCTACGGATTCCGTCGTGGTTTCGAGATATTTCTCTCATGGACGTGAACGTGTTCTTTTAAGGGGAAGAAAAAGAGGGGGGGGGGGGGGGGNGGGGGGGGATGTCCCCAAAATTTTTCACAAATTTCTTTGAAATAATATAGTCACCTCGAATTCTGATTTCGTTCTCCACTTTTTCATTAGGCTGGTTTGACCGCGTGCTAATACATATGCCTTACACACTTTATTTCTTTTTTCATATCCGGAAGGCTCAGATTGTACCCGAAACTTTAAAATGTGATGCTTTATTTAGATCACAGGTGATTTTACATATTTCTACACCCTGACACTGGCTGGCAGGCCCCAAAATGTGTATGTGTGGTGGGGGTGGGTGGAGAGGGGTTGGGGTTTATATATGCGGATCAATCGGCTTGTACAAAATGAGTGATTTGGCCTTCTAAAAGCAACCTTGACAATCTCTCTTTCTCTCGGACGCTGGCCCGACAAAGAGCCCGTGCTCTCCTTGCACTTGGATTTCGATTATTTTTTTAGAAATGGGAAGAGCAAATCTAAATAATTCACGTATATTAAGTTTTCACCGTCCAGGCATTTCGAGAGACTGATTTCTCTTTTCTTAACCTATTCATCTAATAGTGAGGTATATAATAAAAATAATAATATAATAATGAGGTAATATTGATAATAATAATAATGAGGTATATTTACAATATAAGTGCTTAATATCGAGGTTTCACTGTACTTATTATTGAGGTATATTTATATCGAGGTCCACCACTGATGACAGCAAAGAATCTCGGCTAGATATGAGTAGTCAACACATAAAAGACCATAACAGATTGCCCATTTTGGCGTATAAGAGCGTATTGTAAATATAACGTCATTTGCAACTTGTGACATACTTTTTTTTTATTGTTGTACCCCTTTCAGCTCTGAGGCCGCACCATAAAAAGTGTCTTTTTCCCTTGGGGCAAAGTCACATAAGGACTTAGGAAATGACCAAGAGCATGTCAACCCGATTTTTCGGTCCCGCGGGATAAGAACTTTTAAATCTTGACCGGAATATCGGTTTTATTGAGATCAGAGAGTTGAACGGCTGTTTTTGATTTTATCTATGTGTGAACTAAATTAGAGCTACAAAACTTCAATTATAAGACATTTTTTATTCATGAGGAATTAGATCTCGTTTATGCTGTCAAAATTTCTAGATGTTTACTGTGGCATTAAAAACAACAACAACGACAACAACAACAACAACAACAACAACAACAACAACAACAACAACAACAACAACAGCAGCAACAACAACAACAACAGCAACAACAACAACAACAACAACAACAGCAACAACAACAACAACAGCAACAACAAATAAAAGACGTCATGAGTATAACTTAACTTAACAAGACTCAAGTATACATTGGATTTCTCTGCTTTCATATTTTCAGAAGCATAATTTTGTTACGTAGTCTTAAGTCATTGAAAACATGTCAAGCTCTAGACTAATTACGACAAAAATTAACCCATAATTTACGAAACAATTTAATGCCAGCGCCTCTCGATCAATATTAATTTTCCATTCGCTAGACTTCTCATATACACATCAACACGGGCAGCATGTGTTCATCTTTTCATTTATTTTTTTTTTTTAATTTTTGGAGCATGCTGTAAACAGAATAATAAATTTACAGAAGACTTAAACCCAAGGCTTGACTTCACATAAATCGATCCCCGCTTCCTCCTCCTTTCCCCCCTCCCCCAATCAACAATATCAACAACCTTGTGATCTTCGTGTAACAGCGGCCCAACTTCCCAACTAGCCAGTGTGATCGCAATCCATTTCAGATGTCCATGGGTAGAGGAAGGTCTGCCATTGTGCATGAAGTAAATTATTTATAATAAAGAAGTTTCTTTTTGATTTGAAACATTCACTTCTACAGAGGATCACAATCTACAGGCACTAGCCGCACAACTTTACTCTTCCTGATAAAGGTTTGAAAGGCACGAACTGTAACTGCTGTAAATCTAGTTTGCACACTTTTTTTGGCACGTGAGTTCATCCATCATACATCATCGTGCGGCTCATAATTTAAAGTGACCCACTACTCTACCCTTGTAGAGTATAGTGCATTACTGTGGTGCGCACTGCCCTTTTCCATTTAAGTTATGTTACATGCAAAATTGCGCACCAAANTTACAGAGGGGTTTTTGAATTGTGTTTCTGAAAAAAAAGTTAGATGGAAGTGATGAAAAACGCTGTCTCTCAAAATAATACAACGAGAATAAACCTCACAAATATAAAATGCTTCTGTAATTATGTGCCTTAATGTGTCTTTGATACATGTGTGAAATCTGGTTGTGAAGTAACGAATGTACTTTGGGATAACAGTTTTCTAAGATCATTATCCACAACAGACAAAATTGCACTGTTCAGCACTCTGGTGCGCAATTTTGCATATAAAATGTAGTGAATTAGAATGGGGCAATGCGCACCACAGTAATGTACTCAACTCTACAAAGGTAGAGTAGTGGATCACCTTAAGAATTAATTTGCTGTGAAGTTAGCGTCTCTGTAGTATAGTTGGTAACACGTTCAGACTTGCAAGCTGAGAGACCCTGGTTCGATCCCCGGCAGGGATAGAAATTTTCTAGAGCAGGGTTTTTTTTTTTGGCCCTTCTTCTCAAAATTGATCCTTCACAGTAATTTGGTAAAAAATCCCTGGTGACTCACTTCCTTAAAATAATATGTAACATCTGAAAAATTATCAAACTAAGCTCACCTTACGCTACAATTGCCTTTCCACCCGTTACACATAGGCAGAGGAAGGTCTGCCATTGAGCATGAAGTAAATTGTTTTATAATAAAGAAGTTTCTTTTTTATTTGACACCTTCACTTCTACAGAGGATCACAATCTATAGGCACTAGCCGCACAACTCTTCCTGATAAAGGTTTGAAAGGCACGAACTGTAACTGTTGTAAATCTAGTTTGCACATTTTTTTGGGCACGTGAGTTCAACCATCATACATCATCGTGCGGCTCATAGTTTAAAGCATGGAGCTATAAAGTGACCCACTACTCTACCCTTGTGCAGTATAGTGCATTACTGTGGTGCGCACTGCCCTTTTCCATTTAAGTTATGTTACATGCAAAATTGCGCACCAAAATGTTGACCAGTGCACGTTCTTTTTTGTGGGTAGTGGTCTAAGGAAAATTGTATCTCAAACTGTAGCTGTTGCTGGGCCTTCAGATTCTACAAATGTATCTAAAATACAGTGATGCACGTACTCACAGAAGCATTTTATATTTGTGAAATTCATTGTCGTTCTGTTACTTTGAGAAATAGCCTTTCCCCTGGTTTCACCTAATTTTTTCTTATGAAACACATTAAATATCCCTCTGTCTCTGTAAGTATGTGCCTTAAGATATATTATGTGTGACATCTGGTTGTGAAGTAACGGATGTACTTTGAGATAACATTTTCCTAAGATCACCATCAATAACAGTTAAAAAAAACTGCACTGTTCAGCACTCTGGTGCGCAATTCTGCATGCGAAATTCTGTATTTAATTGGAAAAGGGCAATGCGCACCACAGAGCACTATACTCTTCAAAGAAAAAGTAGTGGAACCAAGTGATCTCGCACATGGCTAACTATTCTAATACTTACCAAGAACGCACCAAGGTGCGCAGATCTGCACAGTATTGCATTGCGGTAAAAATGGAGAAAAGAAAAACGATTTTCTCATAACCGTCATTCTGGTCAGAACCGCTCACCGTCACACAATGTTGTAGATTTTTGAAATCTGTGGCGCATTTTTTCTGGTTACATGTTACCCATTTAAAGAAAAGAAAATGTCAGTACTAAATACCTGAGGAAACGCAACAATTAATATACTAGGTGAGTGAACTGTACATCAAGTACATCGGCTGGCTGCATTGGATCGATCAGTGGCCGTATACATAATCCTTACGTTAATTAACGCATTGCGGTAACCACGGTAAGCTCTTAAAACTTTAGTAGTGCTTACTGTATTTAACGCCATAGGTTAACTAACGTATGGACTATACATACGGCAACACAGGTCATTATACGTTAATTAACGTATGAACTATGCATACGGCAACACATGTCCTTATACGTTAACTAACGTATAGACTATGCATACGGCCACAGATCCTTATACGTTAACTAACGTATAGACTATGCATACGGCCACACAGGTCCTTATACGTTAACTAACGTATGGACTATGCATACGGCCACACAGGTCCTTATAGGTATGAAGATGCCAATGTATTTTTCACTGTTGGCTATATTAGGTTTTACACCTCTCATTAACTTATCCTGGGGTGCCGTTTCAAAATACTTTCCAAATATGTAGTTTNTTCAGATTCTACAAATGTATCTAAAATACAGTGATGCACGTACTTACAGAAGCATTTTATATTTGTAAAATTCATTGTCGTTGTTACTTTGAGAAATAGCCTTTCCCCTGGTTTCACCTAATTTTTTCTTGAGAAACACCTTAAATATCCCTCTGTAAGTATGTGCCTTAAGATACATGTGTGACATCTGGTTGTGAAGTAACGAATGTACTTTGAGATAACATTTTCCTAAGATCACCATTAATAACTGACAAAAACTGCACTGTTCAGCACTCTAGTGCGCAATTTTGCACGTGATATGTATTTAAAAGAGCACAGTGCACTATACTCTTCAAGGAAAAAGTAGTGGAACCAAGTGATTTCGCACATGGCTAACTATTCTAATACTTACCAAGAACGCACCAAGGTGTGCAGATCTGCACATTATTGCATCGCGGTTAAATGGAGAAAAGAAAAACGATTTTCTCATAACCGTCATTTTGGTCACAACCGCTCACCGACACACAATGTTGTAGATTTTTGAAATCTGTGGCGCATTTTCTGGTAACATGTTACCCATTTAAACAACAAAAACAAAAAAAAATGTCAGTACAAAATACCCGAGGAAACGCAACAAATATACTAGGTGAGTGAACTGTTTAGAGTCAAGGACATCGGCTGGCTGCATTGGATGGATCAGTGGCCGTGTGCATAATCCTTACGTTAATTAACGCATTGCGGTAACCACGGTAAGCTCTTAAAACTTTAGTAGTGCTCACTGTATTTAACGCCATAGGTTAACTAACGTATGGACTGTGCATACGGCCACAGGTCCTTATACGTTAACTAACGTACAGACTATGCATACGGCCACATGTTCTTATATTATGTTAACTAATGTATGGACTATGCATACGGTCACAGGTCATTATACGTTAATTAACGTATGAACTATGCATACGGCAACACAGGTCCGTATAATACGTTAACTAACGTATAGACTATGCATACGGCCACATGTTCTTATATGTTAACTAACGTATGGACTATGCATACGGCCACAGGTCATTATACGTTAATTAACGTATGAACTATGCATACGACAACACAGGTCCTTATACGTTAACTAACGTATAGACTATGCATACGGCCACATGTTCTTATAAATATGTTAACTAACGTATGGACTATGCATACGACCACAGGTCCTTAAAGCCAATGTCGTCAGGAATTCACCTCCGCTGATTCTTATAATGTGATTTAATTGAAACGTGCCTGTTCAGGGGCGATTTTCACTGCAGTAAGGGAGAGAGAGAAAGAGAGAGAGAGAAGGGAGAAGAGAAGGAGAGCAGAGAGAAAGAGGACATCAGTTTTGTTCTACATAATATTTATGGTTGTTTCGTGCCCTTAATTATGCCCCTCCGCCTGCTTGGCTAGAACCAAGACATATCATATGACACCAGGCCTGGGGCAACATCTGTCCACGGCAACACAGGCTTAATATCAAATAGAATATTAACATTAATTTGCTCAACCTTTCCCCACTTTATCTTCTTCTGTCTGTCTCTCTCTCTCTCTCTCTCTCTCTCTCTTTCTCTCTCTCTCTTTCTCTCACACACACACACACACACACACACACACACACACACACACACACACACACTCACTCTCTATCTCACTCACTCCCCACTGTGTCTCTCTCTCACACACACACACACACACACACACACACACACACACACACACACACTCTCTATCTCACTCACTCCCCACTGTGTCTCTCTCTCTCACACACGCACAAACACACACGCACACACATCATGTACATACACACACGTACATTTATTCTCTCTCTCTCTCTCTCTCTCCCTCGCGCTCTCTCTCTCTCTCTTTTTCTATTCATCTACATCTTTTATCTTTCTGTATATCTCCTCACTCGGCTGGATTTACCCTTTAAAAGTGCGAGTTCCGACCAGGCTCCATCTGGCCCACGCTTAAATCCGCCTCTGAACCTGTCGATAATATTATGCTTACCTTACCTGTAAACGTGTTTTGTTGTTGTTTTTTTCTGTATCGTGCCGTGCACTTCCCGTACTTTTGTCCGAGGAAGAATTTCAACAAGAGTCAATCAATTTGACCAGCCTACCGTCAAATGGAAGAAAAGCTGGGGTGAGAACAGGTTGGTTTAGCAGGTTAAGAATAGGACAGAGACGGCAATTATTTTTTTCATTAAGTATATTATATATAAATTGCTTGTTCGTGACGAGTGGGTGGTTCTCATTAAGGTTCTACGTGCCCTGAGGACGTGGTAAATAACACACAATGAAGACTAACGTACGCCCACACACACAAACACAAGACACACAAACACAAGACACACAAACATCAGACACACAAACACAAGACACACAAACACCAGACACACAAACAAATCGTGATTTTTCACTCCAAAGTGGTCTGTATAACCTTGACAGTTTATCAGCCTTGCAGTAAAAATGGAAAATGAAAATGGAGATAGGACTTTTACTGACCTGGTAGGGAAATTGCTAACCATGCGATACAATGTAATACATCTCATTCATAATACAAACCTGCAGAGCAATACACATCATGTACATGTAAACAAAAATATACAGTCGACTCCGCTTAATCGCCCATCCTCGGGATCACGGAAAAAGTGGTCGATTAAGCGGAGCGGCGATTAAGCGGAGGAAGTAATTTCGGCCATATTTTTGGTAAGGAGATTAAATTTCTTTGATGTCGTGGTTTGATATCGTGCTTTGACACCTTCTTGTCGCCAGACTCAGGACAAACTCGAGTTTGACGGTGTTGTAGAGCACAAAATATTTGATCCCCGCGGTCTCTCTCATTGGCCACCTCGCAGTAGCCCAGCAGACAATAAAAGGAGTAGGATGGCATGGTCGGGGTAGACCGTTCATCCACATGACACGTTCTCTGATCAAACCGAAATCCACCAGACAGGCGCAATCACGGCGTGGGGGGAGGAGACTATATGGCTTTCTGCACATTAGCATTATCAGAAGGGCGAAGACGGTGATGCGTAGCGTGGGACGAAGGGGGACAAGGGGAGGTGGAGGTGGGGAGAAAAGGCTTATCACACCTATTTCGGGGTGGCAGCTGTCACTCAGTCAACCTGTCTGCCATCCGATGCGCAGTTAAACCGTCTGTGTACATTGTTTGTTTGTCAACTATAACCCTTCAACCGCTGATCTTTGAATTCATGGGCGCTGAAGAATGGTCGATTATCCGGAGTGAGAGGCGATTATCCAGTGACTTTCATATAGAAAAAATTCGGTTCCCTAGGAAACGAGGCGATTAAGCGGAAAAGGCGATTAAGCGGAGGGCGATTAAGCGGAGTCGACTGTAATATTACTTATGAAACACATAATAAAGTCACCTGTGATCATCCGCGGTGCAGCGCTCTTGTTGCGCCCTCCCCCACCCCTATTTACAGTTATTTACTTATTTACATCTGAGTCGAGTAGGAAAAGCGGAGTTAAGCGTCTTTCCCAAGGACACCACAACATAAACCGTCCAGTCCATGAGTCGAACACACAAACCTTAGACTTGACAATTTTCAGTTTTTTTAAGTTCGACTCACAAACGACATGGCCGCGCTGCCTCCTCACCAGTGCAGCAAGTTGAACAGGTTTATTGGGATAAGCCCAGATCATAACTGTGGTACATGGGTAAACGTGAAGGGCTTCATGGCAAAACGCATTATACACTATTCGGGGGTTGTGGCAATACAGACCAGATACAAAGCATATTTTTATGTGAAAGGCGAAATTTAAGTCTTAAATAATGTAGATCAAATGTCCTTCTATGGAATGGAAATATACATGTATACTAAATACTCCTACTGCTACATGAAGTATGTAGAATGAGCTAAAAATTCATATTGGTGGATAACGCGTTTTGTCATGAAACCCTTCACATAACAATAGATGACGAGAGAACACATGAACATTTAAAGCACTATGATACCTAAACTCACACATGTTCACAACATATTCGTATTCACATAACATACTTTCACAAAGTTCTCGTACATATTACATTCAACAATAATAATAATAATGGACCACTCACTTGCACTGATATTCATTCAGTCCTTATACTTACTCTTTTTTCTTCTAATTACTTAATAGCATAATACCCTTAGTGATTTTTTAAAAATAAAACGGTTTTGATGTACCCTACGTTGTTAATCTAACTAAAATAAAGGAGGTACAAAGAGACACCTACGTCCTGGTCGGAGAAGCAATTAACATTAAAATGTTAAAAAAATACAGGGATCTGACAGAGGGTGGGATTTGGAACTTTCATTGGCTGTGCTATCAATACCAATTTAAGTAAGGAAATCCACTACCCTTCTGCCGTAAACTCTAGTGTGTCGTATTGCGGTCGCACTGACTTTTTCTAATTCAGTATGCTTTTCATACAGACTTGAGCACCAAAATGCTAAATGGTGCTTAGTGCGTCTTTTCCTCTTTTAAATTTTGATCTCAGGAAAAAATTATTTTAAAATACCGTTGTTACTTTACAACCTAATTTCACACAAATATCCAAGACACTTAATGCACATACTTACAGAGGGATTTTCAACATTTATATATAATCTACAGACTAATTTGTGCGGAATTAAGGAAAAGGGTTGTCTCGCAATGAGATGAAACGTGAACTCAACGTAAGAACATAAAATGCCCCTGTATATATGCATGTGTACACAATGTGGTTTAGATAGTTGTGTGAAATCTGGTGGTGAAGTAACGACAATATTTTGAGACAGTTTTCATACAATAAGCACCCACAACAGCAAAACAACAACAGCAGCAAAAATGCACTGTTTAGCACTGCAGTGTGGAATGTTGCGCGCAAGATGCACTGAATTAGTAAACGCCAATATGCATTACGGTAATGCACTAGTATCTACAATGGAAGGGCTATGCCTACCCTTTAACATGCGAAGTATAATCTAGAAATATTCTTCTATTTTAACGTCCATTTTAGCGATATCTGCGTGAGTGAAATTTTTGTTCCTCTTTCTCATACCAGGTGGTGGGAAGCGGGACAGGGGCAGGTAACGACCCTATTACTGGAACTCACATCGTGTTTGTCAAGGACTTGTGTCCTGAGTGCCATGAAGGTGAGTAGACACTACACCGTCACAGTCACCAACAGACTGCGTGTCTCAGAGATGGACAAGCTGGAGTCTGTGCTGTTTTTGCACTTGCTATAATAGTGGCAGTTCGCCATTAGGTTACAGACCTGTAATGGGATTGGACCCTTTTTTCCTATATGGGCTATATTAACATTTTGAGCTGCCCTCTGAAACCAAAGATTTAGCTTTCACCCAGACCCATACCAGACTGAAGCTCCTTATGTGGCCCAAATTTTAAGACTTACCCAACCCTAGCAAGCCCGTTGAAATTTTGAGCTTGGTTGCTATTAAATTGTAAACAGAGCCTATATTTTTCACTGGTCAACGCCAAATCCCTGAGCACACCCTTGACCTGGCAGTTCCAGCCCAGGGCTAAATTGTGCCTGGCAAAATAAAGTAAAATGGACACAGATTCCCATGATATCAAAATTTCCCCCCTGGAGCCCTTATTACTGGAAGCAGGGCATGCCAAAAGAAGGAAAAGGGGAGATGAAATATAGCCCCTAATGTGTAGGACCCAAAAGTGAAAGTACAATTACAGGTCTGTAACCTTAAAGTGCAATCCCTGCAGAGCCAAGCAGAATTTAGCTCAGAAAAAAATTAAAGAACTTTATTTTCAAAAATACAAACAGTAAACCAAACACTGATGCCCTTAGTGCGATTTATTTTATGCACGCACTAAAGGTTCAGCGATGCTCATTACACGCCTATGTATGCCTTTGTTTGCCCCTCATTCCATAGGTTGAGTTGCTAACAGTCTATAGTGACGGATATGGAGAGGAAGGGATCGTTGCTCGGTTAGTTTTGGGGGTCATGNGGGGGGGGTCATGAGCGGCCACAGGCTACAACTCAATACATTCATCAAAAGTCACAGACAAAATAAGTAACAAATCATTGGTTAAAAACAGCACCAAAACCTGACATTGGCCTTATTTTCTTGCGGTGTCTAATGCAGTTTTTTTTTTTTCTCCTTCTGAAAAATTCACTCAAGTAAGATAGGCGAACTGCCTGTTAACTAGGTGAAAATATCAGGACCAACAACAAGTTTATTAGGAATAATCCCAGTCAACATACGTGGTATATGGGCAAAATATAGTATGCAACGGGACAGCGGAATGGGTCATCCTGGCCAATAAGTACAGCTGAGCATACGGACATACTTAGTACGTAAACACGAATACTGAGTACAGTATTTTATTTATTCTGGTGTTTCATTTTTAAGGTTACGTGTATAGTTTATACGTATTTCTGTTATTAAATTCACTTTTTGCTTGGTCCCAAGATGTACGCATTATCCGTGCTTCACTGTATATCCATTTGGAATTTCCCCAACATATACTGCCAGCTGTAGTCTCACATTTGCTGAAAAAAAAATCTGCATTGCTTCCCTTGTTCAGGGTTCACAGGTCAAAGGTCGCAGCATACTTTATTGTCTTCAGCCATTAAGCGTATACCACGTTTCAGAATTTTTTAAAATATAGCTATTGAGGCATTGCAAGCCCATCCAAAGAATGAGTGTTGTTACCAGTATAGTAGATTATAAGCATATACTCTTATTTACCAACATAATAGATTATAAAGATATAATCTCATGCAATGATCCTCAGGTGACGTAGACTTTGCCGTTGACGGAGACGGAAGGTGGAACATCAACATCCAGGCTGTCCAATGTCCAGTTGGTAACACCTTCATCCGGTATGCCTTCCAGGGAAGTAACCCATGGTACTTGAAGTTACAAGTTAGGAATGCCCGGTGAGTGGACAATGTCTAACAACTTGAATTGGGAGTTCCTAGTAAGAGTTCCGTATATATATACGAAATGCAAATTCAATATTTTTTAAACCCGTTTTCTCATTAATTATCAAAATAATTTTAAAAAAACAAAAAAACACTGCACAAGTCCCTCATTCCCTCTTAAAGGAAGATAACCCCGCAAATGTCACAACAAAAAGCTGCTGTAAATCGTACATTTTATTATCCGTTTTCGCACTGCGAAAGTAAAACTGGTTTATCAGCCATTGCTACCTGAAAAAAAAAAAACCAAAACTCGACACGAATTATCTACAGAAAACGAAACAAACATGCTAAATAAGGATCCTTTTAAGATCGGGTGCTACCGGAGCATCGGTGGAATATCATAGCAAGGCACAATTAGCAAGCAGTGAGTTAACATGCTCAAGAATAGAATAGAATAGAATAGAATAGAATAGAATAGAATAGAATAGAATAGAATAGATATAGAACTTTATCAGGCTCTTGGCCAAACAGCTCAAGAAGATCAAGAAGACCGTATTTTACAACTCCATTTTTTTTGGCGTGCGTTCATTTTTTCCACTATCCTTGAATATGGATTTTCATAATTATTAATACCTTTGAAATGCGGCATAGAGCAAAAGCAGGTCGTTGCGATGTGGGGTCCTGCTTGCGCTAGGGATCACTTATTTCGTTTTCCTTTGGCCGGATGCCGATCCTGCATGTGCATTTAACCCTCTAGTGCCCAGGCATAGAAATACTGGTAGGAAAATTCTGAACATCCACATACACACTTCAAATGCCAGCCAAAATACATATAAAACATTGATTTTGAACAATTTCAATATTTAATAGGTGAAAAATTTTGGGTCAAATTTGGACCTCCGAGCACTGAAACATCCGTGTCATATTTGGACCATTCCATACTGGACCCTTGAAGTTGGGTTGCCAAATATGGACCAGTGGGCACTAGAGGGTTAAAAGCTGAACACTGTTGTTTGTTTTCCTCCACCAAGATTGGCATAAGGCTGCAAAAAAAAAAAAAAGTAAAAGCCGAAGTGAGTGACCCCTAGCGCAAGCAGAGCCCTAGCGCAACGACATGCCTTTACTTTAGTCATATATGTTAAAATCCTTTCGATCGTGTTGATGATCTCTTTGCTTCAGAATTCCGATCACGTCACTGGAACTGCAGAGGAACGGAGCATGGCTTCAACCGATCCATAGCACCGATGGGTACTGGGTGATGAGCGACGGTCATCAGTGGCCAAATGGTCATATCCACGTCCGTTTGACCGCTGCTAATGGTCAGGTCCTCAATGACATGATTCCTAGCATAGGTCAGTATCATCATAACTACATTATGTTGCACAATGCACAGTGTAGGTCACTATGGCTGTCATCTACCGTTCCTGATAAAATCATCATGTCAGACGGGTCGGAATATTAAGGAATAGTAAAAAACGCCAAACGGACAGAGGTTTTATTATTATCCATGATTTTTTTTTCTTTTCGAAGTGGATAACTGAAAGGAAAACCATACACCTGTTGAATCTCAGAAGGATGGTCCAGTACACATTGGTTAAACTGAAATCCGCGGGGCCAAAGACCTATGTTTGGCTTAAACAAAGTTTCGGTTTAGACAGAGAAGAAGCCTAAATGGAGGAAAATAAACAGGGCTTCGTGTTGCCATTTCTTTTATCAGTTGTACTTTCATTTTACCCTTCATTGTTTTTAAACATTGCCTATGGTATTTGACTGCAAGATGGCATTCGCCAATTGACCCCAGGGGAAAATGATTGAACTTGTGTAAATTGGCAGCAAAAAAGCTTGAGAACTGACTGAAGCACACAGAATCAAAACTCTACAGATGGGTTAAAAACCATTTCCGTATGTTCTGAATCATCATCTCCCGACACTCAAAGAGCGGTTGTGACCAAAAATATAGTTATGAGGAAAGAGTTTTTTTCCACATTTCATTTGTTCTCTGGTGCAACAGAGTGTAGATTTGCACATCTTGGTATGTCCTGTAAATTGGTAGGAAAAGGCATACAAAGCCATGCGCAGGATTATGCAGTTTACTAACGTTGCAAGATGATATATTATTATGATCTATGAACTT